>JABUQX010003095.1:0-32500 GCA_015478945.1 Trachelipus rathkii
GGAGGTATAGGTAGTACTCTGCGCATATATATAGTTATATATACTATCACTATTACTATAAAGAGTGCTCATCTGAAACCCCTATTCGAATATAGTAGTAGTGTGTATTAGTGATCACAGGCAGTTCTAGAGTATATATATTATAGATAGCTAGCGCACGGCACACAGAATAGTATTGGGGGTATGGTGGGCTGAGGGCGAGTGTCTGCGCTTCAGGATTTGATTGCTTGTATCGACGCTCTACCCCCTCGATCCCAAAGTTTGATTGCTCTTTTAGGTGTGACGTTCCAACTCAGATGTATGGCATGAAGTCGTAGAATCCCCTGCACTACTCTGATGTGCGTTCAAGATTGCAAATTGTCTACGTCTTGAAAAAGTGAAATGCTTGCAGTAGCTTTTCGTCTTATCAACTTCCTGCTCTCACCAACTCTTTCCAGTCTCTTTGCACCTATCCAACCTGTTTGTCGTCACTATTTCTTTATTTATCGATTATTACAAGCGGACGCTTACTCTTCTGAACTCCATCGAGTCGCAATACCTCCTTTCACTTGGAGATTGAATACTGAGACACCAACCTTTCTACACAATCTGCTCATTCTTGTTCTTTCGCTATAAGATAACTTTCTGACACCCCGCCAGAACTTAACGAATGTATGCTACAATAGTTACAGTGTACGTCCAGCTGCAAAGTATGGAAGAGCTGACTCCAAGTGGCCTATTATGCTACTTGTCCCATCTAGCTGCTATTGAGTTCTGGACCTATCCAAACTCGACATGTGGTGATCTAGGCATGTCACATCAATACGGTGTTTTTAGGGAGGGAATAGCGGTGAAAACTTTAGAAATTGAGGCTCTGAGATTTGAGAACTCATGGTAAACTCATGGTGGAATTAGAGCCGTTCTTCCGATTTTGGCATGTTGTGTTTATCGCTCGGAATGAAAGACAAATGGTAAGTCACAAGGTTGCCAGTTTTTTAAAGCACGGGAATTCGGGCATAACTCGAACGTTTTGTAACGAAAGTAATGTTTTTTTGTTTTTTTGGGGAATTTTCCCCATAGCTTGTTGTGAATGGAGCACGTGGTTTTTGGAACAAAAAAACGAAAATGAAAAATAAATAACAAAGTGGTTTATTACAAAATAATGTGGATCTCAACCTATGTGATGGAGTTTGTGTCACGAGATTTGGAAGAAATTGTAGATTTAACAGCTAATGTTCATGAATGAAACATTCCGATTGCAAGATCAAACGACGCGGTACTTACGAGGCGCCGTCATCGTTGATTTGTGTTACATTTTTTCATGGCAAGGCCTACTTTTTAATTAGGCACAGCACGGGAAAGAGCAAACCTTACAGAATTAAGGAAATTCCTTAGCGTTTGGTCTGTATCTTTTTTCTAAATTTGTCCTAATTTGACACAAGAGGTCCGTTGAGCTGGCAAACGTTTAGGCAATGGATGGTACTGTGAGCAGGTTCTAGCGTAAGCAAAGTGATGCAAAATCGGAAAACCGGGCTTGAGGTAGACTTTTATATATATATATTATATAGTATTATAAGTATATTATATTATATATAAAGTATATATAGTATATTTATATACTATAGTATATATATATTAATTATATAGTATATATATATATATATATACTATATATAATATATTTATATTATATATAATGAGAAACCAGAGAGAGAGATGAGATAAAAAACTTTATACAAAAGATCAATGTGTCAATAGGTCCCACAAAAAAGGCTTTTAAGCTTAATTGTAAAGTTTAATTAAACTTTAAATGGAGAAATAAATAGACTATAAGTTTATGTTTCCAGATGTAGCTGATATGAGTGGTAAGTATAGAATGAGCATATCGTTAGTCTAAGGGTTAGAGAGCTGGGACGGAGAAAGGATAAGTTTTGAGAAAACTTTTCCTCATGTAGGAAAGGTATGAGGCGGAAGGGTAGTGTCCATATAGCTTATTGGTATTTTATAATGAAGAGTTTGGAACATTTGCGGCTTGTGTATCGAGGTTTTAAAAAGTCCCGTGCGTGTGGAGAGTTGATGAGGAATATATTATATAGTAGAGTGTTATAGTACTAGTATATATATATAGCAGTAGATATATAATATATATACTATATATAGCGTATGTATATATATCTAGTTAAGGGTATAGTATAGTAATATTATGATATAATTTTAGTGATATATGTATACTATAATGCTGGGCGTAGGGAACAGGAGGATATTCAAATGCTATATGGACGAGACAATTGACTTTCATTGTAGAATATATCAGTATGGATATTATTTGAGAGTTAGGAGTAAGTGAATAGGGTTAGTATATAGTTTATATATATATAAATAATAACGTAGTATATAGTGATATAGTATATATATATATATAGTAGGCTATATATATATAGATTATAATATATAAGCAGCTTGGCGGCCGCCAAATGCTATCAACATACTGAGATGAGAGTTCTAGCGGAGAATACTTGTCAGAAGAAGCTAGACTGTATAGCAAAACACAAGCTAGTTATACTCAAGCCAATGTGGAAAATCGGGAATAACATTATAACTATAAAGAAAAACTAGTAAAAACTAATAATAATAATAAGTTAGTAATTACTCCTTTATTATAGTGCATATCGAGTTTGATATAGTCTTTGTTCAAGGTTTCCTACTAATGGAAACCCTAAACGTTCGTCTGGAAACGTATGAGTAGAGTTCAGTATTGTTGTTAACAGTTGTCGCCAAGAGTGTTACGGGGGGGCAAAGTGCCCCCCTAACCCCGCCCTGCCTAGCGCCCATATTTCTATTATACTATTATATATAGATATATATAGTATGACTAGTATAGTATAGTAGGTGTGTGTGTATATATATGATATACTATATATCTTTATTATATATATAATATATAGTATATATATATATATCATAAGATCAGGGTGAGTCAAAACTCGTGCCGTTCAAAACTCGGAGGGTCTGATAGAGTAAGCGTAAGGAACGTTTATTGTTTAAATAAGCTATGTTGGTATGACCTTTCGTTTCAAAATTCACAGGGATGAATGTAAGGTAAAACCACGGTGGATGTTCTTTTTGACAGCGTCGGTTACTACTCGTAGACCGGTAGATTGTTGGGTTATTCTAGAGTTATGGCTTCATGGTGTGCGTGCGATAACATCTGGTGTACTCCGAGGGTTGATAGAGGTAACAATAACGAATTATTTGTGTTTAAAATAACGTATTGTGTTTTGAACGCTGAGGTTGATAATAAGCAAACATATGTCGAGCTTGTATGCAGAATCATTTGCGTATTGCGGGAAAAATATTACAGGAGGTGTTCAAAGTGTCTGCCTGTACCTGATTACATTCGTTACGTCGCCGTGCCATTGCCTGTCCGGACTCTACCGCGGTACTTCTGAGATCACAGTGGACCCTCACTGTGTCCTGATTTCGTATGGGCTAACGCAGTGAATATTCGCGTGGAATTCATGTGGTGCTCAGTCTCGTGACTACGTGGATTTATCACAGTGTACAGATTAGTGGCTTTCCAGTGCGCCGAGAGGCGGATAGTAGTAGCCATATATTAGAATACGGCCACGTGAAGTTACTTCTGAGGAGATGAGTCCTAGGTGTCCACTAGCACGAGCTGGTCGGAGGGACCCTCAGCGCAACCGCTGCGTGTCCTGGTCGTGCGCTATCGCTCGCGTCAACTTTGCTCCAGTGTGACTCTGTCAGTATGCGCCCGTACTTGGTGGCTGAGTGCGCGTGGGCGCGTCATCATAGATGTTAGGAACGCACATGTCTGCTGCGTCGGTGCGACGAAGGGTGCGTGATGTCGGTGCCGTAATTAGGTTGAGTAGTGAGGCTAGCGGAAGTGAGGTTGTGTCTGGAGCGTTAGTTGCAAGGGTACGCAGGTGCGAGTCCAAATGGATGGTGGAAATAGTAGTGACAAGCGGTCCCAGGCAGATAGATATCCCCCAAGGAAGTTCCACCCCAGCATGTTTACGGTAGGATATAGTTCCCTTCTGCTGAACTTGCCTGATGACAGTTGCGTTGCGGATTGTCTTTGTCCAGTTAGTGTGGCGCTGCTATCTGCGTGGTTGAACGTAGCCGCATCAGCAGTGTGAAGCACGCCCATCGCGGGTAAACAAGACATGTGCAAGGAAAGCGGCAGGGATTATCGATAGCGTCCGTTGCAGAAACCAACGGGCAAATCGCACGAGGGGTGCGAAGTCGTTTGGCCCAAGTCCCTTGTAAATTTGGCCTGTAGGTGATATGCATGAGGCTGTTGCTCTTGCAGAGACCGAACCACAGACGTCTGATTGCGCCCAAGATCTGTGCGATGGGGCGTGATCACGACTGCGACTGAGTCGTTCGGCGGTCGCTCAAGCCCCTCTTCTTCAAACGCAGGAGGCCTCGTATTACGCGGTCTTCCACCAATGCACCGGGACAAAGGATCCCATTATCTCGAAGGCGCTGATGAGGCGAGCAAACATTGTGTGGTGGGGGTGATTTCTGGGTGGAAACCGTTCCCGTACATGAGGTGGCGCTCTTCGTCCATTTCCGTTCGCGTTCTCTGGTTATCATGTCTATCATGTCGGTTAACTTGGGAAAGAGTGTAGTGATCCATTCGTAATCGGATCCTACACTGTAATAAATCAACGATGAATTGGCAGGGTTAAAGGTATTGCGTACGTGTTTTCCGAAGGGACGTTAAGCGTACACGACATGTACCGGCACTGCTCCCAACCACACGATTAAATTGGAAGTAAGTCTTGAATCGTCGGTAACCTACATGCGAATCGACGCGTCACACAACTTAAACTAGTGTACTTACATGCATCCGTGAACTCTTAAAACGAAGCGTCTACAACGAGTAGGTTTTCTAACAATAGAGATGTCTCGCTTAGGTGCGCTTTGCTGCTAGGTCAGCCCTCAGAGTTTGTCGGCAGAGGTTTTGAATCACCCGTGTATATCAGATATATAATATTTATATATAATATAGCTATGTATATTTATATATATATAGTAGTTATAAATATATATATGTTATATAGGTATATATATATATATATATGTATAATATGATAATATAGTTAGTATTATATATATAACTATGGTATACAGCTTCCAATCAAAAATGAATGACAGGTTTCACACGTTGGGATCGGTCCTTTTTGAAAATTGAATTCGTCATTCTGTCGTTCCAAAATGTGTTTGTGGTCGTCACGTTCGCTCGTATTCATGAGTGATTTTCACTTTATATTATTATATATTAGTATATATATTATGATATAGTATAGTATATATATATACTAGTAATATATAATAAGTAATACTATATGTATAATAGCTATATAGCTGGTATATTATTACGTACTAAAAATATGTATCTATCATATATTAAGTATATAGGTTATGATTAGATATATTATAATATTATACTACTAGTATTAGATAGTATATAGATAGAGTAATGTATCTGGATGCAGCTCGTGTGTGGGTCTGTACATGACTCAAGAAGAACTTAGTGATACTAAGCGTATAATAGTAGCGCGTATATATAGTATATATATAACTATATTATATACTATATATATATATATAGTATTATATATGTATCATGAGTAGCGTGTGGTGTTGGTCGCAGTGGCGCTCACTCCTACAAGTTCCAGGAGGGCTGTTCGCCCTGTCAGATGGTCCATCCGTTCTTCTTGCTGGCCCGAAATCCTCAAGCCGCCGCCGGAGAAGTCACTCTAGAAGACGCATTTCTGCTGCCCAATTGGTTTGACCGGACGAGCCAGTCCTCGGAGTTATAACAGCTCTGAGGTAGGGTTTTCGCGCTCTTTCAGTAGAATACCATCTTCGGTTCATTAGGTCCTCAAACTCGTCTTCTCGAAGCTCTTAGAGGATCTTGCTTCTAGGCCATAAGCATTCCAACTCGCTGTCGCAGGAGTAATATCAGATCACATTTAAGACTTTGGGTACTTACAGAAACACCCTATGTACTATGCAGAAATCCATAGCAACTTGATAGCAGTTTACACTGATGGTTCCAAGACTGAAGGAGGAGTCTGGACATTGATTGTTTCCGGATATCACTGTATCCCACACCCACCTTATTTGTCTGTTTTCTCGGCTGAACTGATAGCGAGTGAACAGAATCAGCACTACACCAGAGGGTAATTATACCAACTTTTCCGATTCTAGAATCGCTCACAAGGTGTTTTTCCAATCAACAAGAAATCCTTTAGTCTCTGCCATTCAAAGGTCCCTCTGCTTGTTGCATGTGAAGAAGCAAAGTTTTGCTTTCTGTTTGGTCCTTTCCCATGTGGGTGTTCCTGGTAGCAAACAAGCGATAGGGAGGACAAGCACGCAGCAACTCATTAGGTGTCGAATGCTCGGTACCTTCCTCCTACTGTTCGTCTGGGTCATTTCTCTGCTACTACAGATATTTCCATCACTATAAGTGGGGGTTTCCTTTCTGGCTGGCTGGCAGACATATTCGACAGAGGATACTAGTGGCGCAAAACATCGGAACGTCAAACTCATCATTGGACAGTGGTCATCATCTTGTAGAATGAGTCGCCTCCTGAAGGTAGTCCTGGTTTGATTGCATCTGGATCATACCAACCTCATCCATTGATTCCTTATGATGCTCGTGAATCCCCCGACCTGGCCATTTTGCTCTTCCAATTACCCTCTTACAGTCGTTCATATCATTGTGGGGCTGCAAGGTCATTTGAATCCTTAGAAGCAAGTTCTTCCCTGATATGCTCACTATATCTCTCCAGCATCGCCTATCGCACATCCTATCTGAATATTCTCAATTTCGTAGCGACTGAGTTTTTTCCTTCCTGTTAGAAAGAACATCTTATATAAGATCTAACCATTATTTATTATTTTCTTTTTTCTTTATCCCTTCTCATCCCAGTAGATGCTGGGTAAGGGTACGTAACATGCACGGAAAATAGGCTAGTTAAGTAGAAGAGCATACCCTTAAGTGAGAGCTCGTTGCAGTAGAAAAAATCCACCCTAGTGCTTCACAAGACTGCGATAGACCTTAACTGTGATATCGTGAATATGGGGTTCATCCCCTAGATCAGGCTCACAACCAAACTCCCTCACAAATCCACCATTCACTCCTATTATGCACTGTTCTTCTCGTCTCTGCCAGACTCTTTTCCTTTCCTTTAAACATTCCTTTACTGACGCAATTCACTTTTTCTTTGTTCCCCCAGCCAATCGATTCCAGCACACTCACCATTATACATCTGCTTAACCAACTGACTATCACCTATCCTTCCCATATGACCAAACCATCTCAATACACACTTGTTTTTTCTCTCATTTACGCCTTTCTTCAACACAAATTCCCTAACCTATTTGACCGCAATTCCCACTTAGCATTACACACGTAGTGCGACGGCCCCATAAGATGGTCAATCGTGAAACTTTGTAACTTAATCTATACCTCTTATTCCAGATCCTAGTTTTCATATAAATGTAAATGTAAATTATATGCATTAACACAGAGGTAACAACAAATACCCTCATGCAAAACGCCTAGCGTACTCAAGACTTAGTCTCTTTATATCCACCAAGGATTAATAGCACCAGCCACTTCCCTACCAAATTCACAACTTTCCTACTAACCTCTGGCCACAATTCGTACCGCTCGTACTTTTTCCCATCCAAAGCATTATATCCTAAAAATATTAAAATTTAAGAACCTGTTCCAAATGTCACCATCTAACATATTTCACACTGCGGACTCTCCCTCACTCTCTACCATAGCCTTAAATAATTTATATTTAATATTTTTCAAAAACTACTTTTACGCATCCTGCCAATAACCCTCTAATCAATTCCTCTCACGTCACTAATTCAGATATCGGCCACAACAAAATGAAAGATCATCACTACGTACAATAAAGGTCTAGGCCACCCTGCAATGCACCCTTATCTATGTCCTCATTCGGGATCATAGGACACCGTTCACTTAGCCAAGGCATCTAACCTCTAATTCGTAATACATTAATCCATCCACGAGGATTCATATGAGGTATAATACAAATTAAATAACCAATTAAACATAAACACATCCCTGCCTCACTCCACCATTAATTTAAATCATTCATTTTACGCTCTATTTATTTCTTACACAATTGCTATCGCTATCGTCATCATAATTTTTTTATTTCACATTACATCAAGCCTAGCCAGCTAAAAACATACGATCAATGAATATCCTGCCAAAAAGAGCTTCTTTATTAATCCTGTCAAACGCCTGTTGAAAGGCAATAAAATCTAAATTTAATATTAATTCTTCTCTTATTGCATTTCTCAAATCATTTGTTTCATAATGATTTATCAACACATGCTCTAAAGACCACTTCTAAACGTACCTCTATTTTTCCACTAATTCAGTTCTTCAGTCACTTGACGCACTCTTCAACCAAAATACCAGCATATATCTTCCTTCCAACACTCAATAAACATAATTCCCCTATAGTTCCCTCTTATACCCAACCTTACTCCACGAATAGCCTAGTATAAGGGTACTATTGACTGCTTCTCTAAATCGCTTTGGAACTATACCTGCTCCATAACGCTTTGATACAACAATTGCCTCATATCCTGGCCAAACAACAAACTCACGCTTCCATTGCTGATATTTCAACCGGTAATTCCAATCTATACAATCAGAATTTACCATTCTTGGCAACTTTATCACTCTACCCAGTTACAGACATTACCCATAATACCGTGTACTTTTTCTTACGCCATCAAACCAACACACAAATCACGCTTTATTAATTATAGCAAATTGTCGAGAAGTGTTGCTTCCAAGCTCTCGCTTACAATCCATTTCATCAGTCACGAACGTACCATCCCTATTTTCATTATTCTCTATTGAAGATTTCCCTTTACTCTCTTTCTTAACTATTTCTGCTTACTTGCCAGGATTGCTTCTTTAGCAACAGAAATAGTAGGTCACTGTGGCCTTCCTTTCAACTGTTTCATTATTACACTCTTCTTTCCATCCTTATGTATACAATTATTTAAGTGTTTCTTCCGCCCCCCTACATATTTTTCATTCACGCTTTCTTTTCGATGACCTTATCATTGGCTTTTAGCATATATACAATAGCGAACATAGCTATAAGTAAACTATATCATATATAAATATATTATAATATTATAATTCTATAGTTATATATTATTATATATATTTATTATGTATTACAGTATATTAAGGGCTAACTAAATATATATATTATATATATATATAATATTATTATATATAAATATATAATATATATTATTGATGTACCGAGTCAATTAGATTAAAGTATTATATATAGTATATAACTATATATATATAATTATATAATTACTAATTCATAAATGAAATGTATTTCTTATGACATTAAATAACTAAATTTTCAAAATAATTATGTGGTGTGCAGAATGTGGCACAGACACTCAAACTTTGAAAGAGTTTTTGAACCATTTAAAGGGGTGCAAAAATGTCCTTAGGAATGAGTTTCTATTTTCATTGAATAGTTTTGAACAACACAATTTAATAGTTTGTAATGTAGAAATATAGAAGTGGAACTAGTTTAGTTATCCCACTGATCTAACTCAACAGAATTGAACATCGTTCTGTGTGGTCTACTGACTTTTCATTTTCATCTTCCAGTTCTCTATTTAAAGTCTGAAATTCCGTTTCTATGTCTCGCTTTCTCATCTTACTTGTGTTGGCTGTAATTAATAATAATTGAAATTAATATATAATGTAATAATAATAATATAATATAATAATAATATAATAAATAATAATAATATTTCAAAAGCAAGCACTCATGATTCACGTGAAAAGAGTAGATATAAAATAAATAAATAAAAAATAAAAAAATAAAAAATATATGAAGAGTTTTATTATATTATAAATGTTCAAAAACATATGACAGTCGGTATTGTCTTAAAACATACGGAATGTGTCGGCAAAAGTTTTAATTCGTTTATGTTTTAATTTTCTTTTGTTCCGTAAATATGCGTTGTATGCGAAAGAGCCTGTATCACAGATGTAGATCAGACATGGTTAGGGCTCAATAATGTAAGAAAGAAAGAATTGGGTCCCATTATCTTCCCAAATTTCTAGTAGTATGAAAATATAAAATATTGATTTAGTGTGAAAAAAAAGGTTAGGCGTGCAGCATTTTTTACAATCAAAATTATAGTATTTAAATAAAAGCAACAATATGTAAATATAGAAAATTTTCATTCATCTTGGTAGTATTTGGTTAACTTACTTTGCTGCTATAGTGTGGGCGAATTGATTCAATTAAGGGGGAAAAAACTTCATTGCAGGCATCAGCAAAAATCCTCTTTTTATCATCTGATGTTAACTTGCGCTCGCTCTTGTCTTTTCTTCTTAATTCATCATACTTATTCTACAAAAAAAAACAACAAAGGAAAGTAAAATATAAATACAGTAGTTTTAACAAATTATTAAAAATATATATAAAGTTCTAAAAGACAATACCAACTTACATGTAGTAAGTGACCAAACATGGGTCTGGTTAAAAAGAAGGCCACATCTGCGTGTATTAAATATTCCGTGAGGAGAGACCCAATGGGGGGCATCTTGCTGTTTAGCTCTTCAATGGTAATCATTTGGAATAAATATGAACCGAATTGAACCATTGTGTCCTGGCACTATAATGATAAAAGAAAAGGAAATACCATCATGTAACAGATCATAATTCAAAGAAAGAACTGTAAGAAAAGAGGCTACGATATGTAACAAGATTATATGAATATTATTTACAAAAAAGATAACTATTTTTCGATAACTGAAATAATATAAGTTACGGAACAATGTTCTGTTCCATCATTGACAACCAAAGGGCAAAAAAAAATCTATCATTCAAAACCCCAACACCTAATTATCAATGAATCCAATTCAGAGGAAAATCAAATAAAATAAATTATTTTATCTTTAAGATAAGATGAGATAAGGATAGAGAGGAGAAGAAGAAGAAGAGAGAGAAAAAAAAAAACATTAATAAACAATACCTGATCATATAACTTTCCAACTAATTTTAAGTGCGGAGATTCTGTTTGATTGTATACAATGGAGGATCTCTGTTGTGCCATAAGTAAAAGGATGGGTATTGCTAAATTATTTTCTATAAGGGAATCCTTCAATCGCATAGACGAACGTTTTGTATTTTTCTCCTGAAGGTATTGACCTGCTTCTCTCCGGAGGTGTTCTCCACCAAACATAGCTTCAAGCTGCACAAGTTAAAATACTTATAGCACACATTCGAAAACAAGATTTTAAAATGCATTATCATTTTAAATGAATGAGTCACAGGAGATTTTACTCTCCATCAGCGGGATTCGAACATTGGACTACGCGTCGCATAGTTAACAATAACCGGATGCTCTAACCACTAGGTTAAGCAAGAAAGTACACCTTTTAGTGTACACCTTTTTTCAAACTAAAAATCATACATATGCATTTTTTCATGAAAAAAGGCATCATGTTCTAGTTGAAAAACTATTCTTGGAAATTAAATACAAATATTCGTAACATTTTATTAAAAAGGATATCACTTATATTTTAGAACATTAAAAAAAAAAATAAATAAATAAAATACCTGATCAGGAGTTAAATCTTCCATTGAATCCGTTCCACCCATTTTTTGTACGATGTCTTTGAGCAAAAGGAGATCAATAGATTTCTCAGATTTTAGCTGGTTTGCTATAAACTGTAAAATTCCACCCAGGTCTAGTGAGTACTTTTTGCAAACAGACCCTGAGAAACTGGACAGAGATTGTAGCCATGGAGAAATAGCCATCGCTGAAGGGGGAGAAAAAAAAAAAAAGATTATATTTAAAAATTATATTTATTTTCCTTTGTAAATGGATTACCTACTAAATGGTAATAAAAAAATAAAAACAATAAAAATGACCAAATTACTCAAGCAAAAGCAACAATAAACTTTGAAAGTCTTTAGAAGATCATTAACAAAAAAAGAACGAGTCATTTAAGAATTTAACCTTAATAATGGAAACGTGTAAAGCAGATTTATTTATTTTTTAAATAAGGAAAACAAAATAAACAAAAAAAGACAATAGCAGCAGCTTTAAATCATGTTACTTTTTTATAGGGCTTCGGAGCCAGGAGCTGGAGTCGAAAAAAATTTTATTTTTGGTGGAGACAAAGCAGTCGAAAATATTTTGGATAGTGAGATGCAGCAACAGACAAAAAAAAAGGTGCAGTTTCCGGCTCCAGCAATCACAAATACCCTTACCTTATAGCAAAGAAAATTATAACAGAGAACTTGACTGCTGGAAATTTTTATAGAGACTTGAAGAATTTAATTAATGCTTTCGAAAATAAAGGAGGGATTTTAGCAAATCACAAAAAAAAAAAAAAAAATTTTTTTATGGATATAAAGGAAAAATGTTAACTGAAAGCAGTTCATTAGTTTCAGGAATTCTTTCCCCCAATATCTTGTCAGACGAAGATGAAGAAACCAAATTGAATAGAGAATAAGACCAATTGGAACATGCAGAAAAGCGATTGAAAAAAAACAATCTGGCATTAAAACGACCTTAAACCAAAAAATCCTCTAGCGAAATATAGAATAGAACTCTATAATGCATTAGAACGGCCTAAACTCAAATTTAACTGTTACGAAAGCAATCCTTTACTATCCAAAAATTAAAAATTTGGCAAGGTGCAGTTTACACAGATACAGTTTTGCCTTACACTCAAATGAGTGTTGAAAGATTATTTTTGGATTTAAAAACAATAGAAATTGAATATATGATGTACCGAACCCAATTTTTAAGACTACACAAATAAAATGAATGAATCAAACGTAAAGTCATTAGCATTAAATATTTTTTGTTGAATAGCCCCCCTGACACCTCTTGTTACACTTATGATTATACAGTAAAAATGTTTTAATTTAAAGAATTAATGACCTTGTGTGAATCAAGAAATTATAACCAAGAGCCGAGGTCAGAGCTGGAATAGGAGTCAAACATTTTCAAAATGATGGAGCGGTAATTTTAAAACAGTGGAGTATGACCCAGCAATAATTTAACAGGCTCCACTACGCTGATTTCACCTCGCTATTATTATTTCAAAAATAATTTTTCCTTGTATCTTTTACCACCTTCAAATTCTAGAACCAGATCAATTGTAACCTTTCAAACTAGAGTAATAATTTTTTAATATAAATCATGTGAAAGATTTAATTTTTGACTGTTACCCTGTAAACTGATAATATCATAAACTTACAATCTGTTTTGAGTTCTATCTTTGCAATAAAGATAAAATTTAAACTAATGCAATATCCTAAAAACATGTATGATAGGGACGTCCAAGTACTTGAAGCTATCAAACAACAGGCACCAATAATTAATCGTACAACTTGGACTTGCTTAGTATATGAAAAGAAAATTATATATAGATATATATATATATATATTAACTATTATATATATATATATAATATATATTATTATAACTTATATAATACTAATAATAACTATATATATTATATATATCTATATATATATATATATATATATATTATATATATATATTTATATATATTATTAATATATAAAATATATATATATATATAATATATAATATGATATATATAATATAATATATATGTATAATATATATATGTATTATACTATTATATATTATATATAATATATATATATATATAGTACTTATATCATATTATATATTATATATTTAATATATATACTATATATTATAGTATATATAAATAATATTAAATATATAATATATTATATATATATAGTATTATATGTATATAATGCTCCCGCCGGGGAAATGGATTTTGGTTTTTTTTTTTTTTTGGTTTTTTGGTGGCGAATCTGAAGTGATTTTGAGAAGATTGGTAGAGAGAGATTTGGTATTGAGTGTAAAAAGGAGGGGTTTGAAAGTAAACGTAGATAAGAGTAAAGGTTATGGTTGTGGGTGAGAACAGTCCTCAGTGTGAAGTATGGTTAGATGTGAACAGCTGGACAAGTGTCTGAGTTAAATATTTGGTTATGTGTTGGATGAGAAGGGAACGATTGATGCAGAGTGTTAGAAAGTTGTGAATGGCAGTAGGAAGGTTTGCTGGTGCAATTAAATCGTTGGTGAATTGTAAAGGGACCTAAGTCTTGAGTGCGCTAGATCATATATGAGGGTATGATGTTAACCTTTGTGTATATCGTATGTGTAGTGAGCTATGTCTGGAATAAGAAGTATAGATCTAAAGTTCAATGTGTCAGATGGACAATCTTAGGGGAATGCTAGGTGTGAAAAGAATTAATAAAGTGAGGAATGAACGATTAGAGATGGGTGGTGTGAAGAAAAGGGGTAAATGAGAGAATAAATGAAAGTATGTTGAGTATGGTTTGGTCATGTGGAAAGGATGGAATGATAGTCAGAAGATTTAAGCGGATGTATAGTGGAGAGTGTGTTTGGGAACCGACCGCTTGGGAGACCGAAGAGAAAAGTGGATTGAGTCGCTGAACGAATGTCTGAAGGAGAAGGTATGTGAGTTTGACAGAAGCGAGAATAAAGTAATATGAGAGAATGCGGGGTTTTGTATGGGGGTATGGTGTGCCTCACCTGGGCCAAGGGGATTGAACCCTTACACTGACGATTTACCATAGTGAGGGTCCGTCGGCGTTCCCATGAAGCTCTAGGGTGATTTTCTGTCTGTGACGAGTCCTCACTAATTAATGGTACAGAGGGGGAGGTAAGGCTGGGCTTCTTTTCGACTTTGTCATATTCTTCTAACTGCTTTTCTTTTCCGATGCTGATCACTCACCTTACCCCAGTCTTGGGGCAAAAAGAGGAAAATAAGAGAAAGAAAGAAAAAAAGAATATATAATATAATATGATATAATATATATATATAATATATATATAATATATATTATTATATATATATATATATATATAATAATATATATATATAAATATATATATATATATAATTTATATATATATATATATATAATCTATATATATAAGGTGCTTAATAGGAGTGGAAGGCGGGGTTTTTGCGAGGGAGTATGGTTGGTGGCCCACCTGGGCCAAGGGATGAACGCCTTAACACTGACGATTTACCATAGTGAGGATGCGTCGCAATCTCGTGAAGCCTCTGAGTGGATTTTCTGACTGCGACGAAGTTCTCACTAATAATGGTACAGAGGGGGGAGGTAAGGCTGGCTTTCTTTCGACTTTGTCTATTCTTCTACTTTGTTCTTTCCGATGCTGTCACGCATCTTACTCAGTCTGTGAATAAAAAAGGAAAGATGAGAAAAAGAAAGAAAGAAAGATATATATATATATATATTATATTATATATAATATATTTAATATATATATATATATATGTATATATATATATAATAATATATATATATATATATATATATAATATATATATTATATATATAATATATATATATATATATATATATAACGTATATGATATAAGTACTTACATATTCGAAAATAGGACGAGGAATATTATGAAGTGTGCGTTTCCATTTCCTCTACTGACAGGCTTGATGTTTCTTTGTTATTCTCATCATGTATATTTTGGCTTTCCTCAGCAGCTGCGTACCATTTTTAATCAGCTGCATGCAACAAAGTAGGGGAGTTTCATTTTTCCATCTTCCATAACAACTTTGACCTGTAAAAAAATTTTAAATAGATTAGTTAAAATAAATATCTAAATTTATTCTATCCAAGATTTTCAAGGAAATTAAAATATAGTAACTTAAACAATTTCTTATTCCAGAAAGGTCAGTTGTTTTAAATTACAGACCATAACATAAATTCCAAGCAAAACAAACAATAGTCCCTAATTAATTTTGATTTTTGTAAACCGAGAGAAAGATACTAACAATTAAAACAACTAGCTCATATTGTTTTAAATAGAACTTACCTATGCTGATAAGGGGGTAAATTTTAATGTACACCAAACTTCCTCGGCAATACTGGGTTTGTATTCAACATGGAAAACAGCAGGTAAAGGATGCATTCATCCAAAACGGAAAGAAAATCATAATAAAAAGAATTATAATAATTTTACTGATCACAAACTGCAATTATATATATGTATTTAAGCATGTATATGTGTGTATTATGAAGTATATACACATGTATGTTTAATGTGCTGATACATTTAGGACATATATATATATATAATATATATATATATATATATATATATATATATATTATATATATATATATATATATTATATATATATATATTATATAATATTATATATGGGATGGGGGTTATGAAAGAATTGAGATGGGGTGGCCAGGAAATGGTGTTAGAATGAAAGAGAATGGAAGGTGAGTGGAGGGTGCCTAACCTATTATATATGTGTGTGTTTGGTTTGTGTGTGTGTGTGGTGAATGAGAGTTTGAGAGGATTGGCAGGGTGTGTAAAAGGAGGGTTGAAAAGTAAACATAGATAAGGTTAAGGTATGGTTGAGTTAAGACAGTCCTCAGTGTGAAGATTATGTTAGATCGTGAGCAGCTGGTACAAGTAATACTGAGTTTTAAAATATTTAGGATATAATGTTGGATGAAATTGAAATGAAAACTAACTAAATAATCAAGGTTTGGGAATGGCTGGTAGCTCACACAATGAAATGTTGGTGGATATAAAGGGACTAAGTTCTCTTGAGTGCGCTTAGGTCTTACAATGAGGGTATGTTTTACTGTGTTAATGTATAGTAAGTGAACTATGGTCTGGATAGGAGGTATAGATCTAAGTTCAATGTGTCAGATGGACAATCTGGAGGTGTAACGTGTTAGGTGGGAAAGAGAATTGAAAAAAGAGGAACGAACGTATAGAGAGTTAAATGTGGTGTGAAGAAAGGATAAATAGAGAATAAATGAAATTACGTTGAGAATGGTTTTGGTCATGTGGAAAGGATGAATGACGGTCGGTTGGTTAAGATGATATATAGTGGTGAGTGTGGGAGACCGAACCGGCTTGGAGACAAGAAAAAGTGGATTGATCAGTAAAGGAATGTCTGAAGGAGAAATGTGAGTTTGGCAGGGCCGAGAATAAAGGCGCAAATAATAGGAGTGAATAGCGGGTTTTTTTTTGAGGGGGTATGGTTGTGGCCCACCTGGCCAGGGATGACCCTAAACATTGACACTAATGCCTTAGTGAGGGTCCGATCGCGGTCCGTGAAGCTCTAGGGTGGATTTTCTGAACGGCAACGAGTTCTCACTAAAGGTATAGAGGGGGCGGGTAAGGCTGGGCTTTTTTTCCGACTTGTGGTCATATTCTTCTACTACTTCTCTTTCCGATGCTGTCACGCACCTTACCCTCAGTCTTGGAAAAAAACAAGATGATTAATAATAATAATAAATAATATTAATAATAATAATATAATAATAAATAATAATAATAATAATAATAATAATAATAATAATAATAATAATAATAATAATAAAAAAAATACTAAAAGTGCATACGTAGGAGAAAGGAGAGGTAAATGAACAGTTGGAAGGAGGATGAATGAGACTTACAAGGGAATATGGAAGCTTCTGGAAGGAGCGCGAAAGGTTAAGACTGAGATAAGGGAACCTGCTTAGAATATAATAGGGATGTGCTTTTGTAACGATGAAAATGGATGTGAGGGGAGTGTAGAAGAAAAAAAACAATTTTTTTGAATCTTGCATAATATTAACAGTAATGAAGGGTGATAGTGAATGTTGTGTGGTGGTTTCATGGTGCAAGAAGGAATAGGTATTTTGTGGATAGCTTAATTAGCAAGTAGGAGTAAATGGGTTGAGTGAAGGAGTTGAGATATGGTAAATCTGGCAGGTATAGATTGAAATACTGGTGAAATGATCAGAACGGAGGCGAGATGGGATTGATTGATTTAGAAGTTGTGTAAATAAAGCGTTTATGGAGGGTATAGTTCCGAGGGATTGGAGAAGAGCAGTGATGGTACCCTTATATAAGTATGAGGGAGATAAGGGGAACTGTAGAAATTAAAGGGGAATTAGTTTATTGAGTGTTATGGGAAGAATATATGCTGGTATATACTACTTTGGGTCGAAAAGAGGGCGTTGGTGACTGAAGGCTGATTGGTGAAGAACAGGGTGAGTTTAGGAGTGGTAGTGGAATTGTGTATAAATCTTTACATTGAAACAAATGATTAAGAAACTGAGGGAGAAGAAGAATAAATTGGTATTTAAGTTTATGGATTTGAAACATGCGTGTGATAGGGTTAATAGGGAAGCTCTATGGCAGAATCAAATGAATGTATGACGATAGTGAAGCGTGTGTAAGAATAAATGGTGTCAAAAAATGATTGTTTAGTATTAATAGGGGAGTGAGGCAGGATGTGTTATGGCTTCTGGGTTATTCATTTGTATATGGATGGGGTGATGAACGATGAAATTAGAGGTGGGGTGGCAGGAAAATGGTGTTTAGAATGATGGAGAATGGAGAATCGATGTGGAGGGTGCCTCCTAACCTTTATATAGCGGATGAAAAGAGGGGTTTGAAAGTAAAACCCGTAGAATAAGAGTAGAGGTATATGGTATGTGAGTGAGGATAGTCTCAGTGTGAAGTTATGTTAGTGGTGAGCAGAGCACAAGTGTCTGAGTTTAATTATTTAAGGGTATGTTGGATTGAGAAGGGAACGGATGAATGCAGAAGTGTTAGTAGAAAAGTGGTGAATGACAGGAAGGTGGCTGGTGCAAAATTAAATTCATTGGCGAATGTAAAAGGACTAAGTCTTTGTGCGCTAGGATCTTACATAATGTTGTTAATTGTATATGACGAGTACTATGGTCTGGAATTTAAGAAGTATACGATTAAAGTTCAATGTTGTAAGGTATTGACAATCTAGGGAGTGCGAGGTGAGAAGAATTGATAAAATGAGGAATGAACGTATTAGAGAGTTGTGTGGTGTGAAGAAAGGGATAAACGAGAGAATAAATGAAAGTATGTTGAGATGGTTTGGTCATGTGGAAAGGATGAATGATAGTCGGTTGGTTAAGCGGATGTATAGTGGTGAGTGTGTTGGGAAACGACCCAGTTGGGAGACCGAAGAAAAAGTGATTGAGTCAGTAAACGAATGTTTGCAGGAGGAAATGTGGAGTTTGGCAAGAGGGAGAAGAAAGGTGCATGAATAGGAGAGAAATGGCGGGGTGTTGTAAGGGGTATGGTTGTGGCCCCCACCTGGGTCCAAGGGATGAATTATTATATTACACTGACGATTTACCATAGTGAGGGTCCGTCGCGGTTCCTTGAAGCTCTAGGAGAGATAGGAGAGAATGGCGGGGTGTTGTAAGGGGGTATGGTTGTGGCCCACCTGGGCCAAGGGATGAATTATTATATTACACTGACGATTTACCATAGTGAGGGTCCGTCGCTGTCCCTTGAAGGTCTAGGGTGGATTTCTGACTGCGACGAGTTCTTACTAATTAATGGTTACTTATGAATTATATTTTCTTTTCGACTTTTGTCATATTCTTCTACTGCTTTTCTTTTCCGATGCTTGTCCCGCCCCTCACTCCCAGTTTGGGAATTAAAAGGAAGATGAAGAAAGAAAGAATAATAATAATAATAATAATAGTGTATTCCAGGAATAGACTTCAAGAAAAAGAAGAGGGTGGTGGAAAATTAGAAGTGACAGAAGGGAGATGATTTGATAATCTATTCTTGAAAAGTATGAAAATTTAGTATTATTTAGTTTTATGTATGAAAATGTTTTAACCTTTCTCCTTTACAGAGATATTGTGTTAACAGTGTTACTTATTATATTTACACCCAAAAAGTTTTTCTTTTAGTTAATGTGCAAATAACTCTCATATCAGTAAGAACATTGGCTGATAATTAACAATTTAGTTAATGAACGAGCTTTTTATTTTTGAAACCGCCATTATTACAAAGATTTATTCAACAAAAGAATGCACTTATCATCTCAAAACACACTTCTCGTTCTACATCTGACTAGACAACTCCTAATAATCTGTACCTTCATCATTTTTTCTATCTCTTTCACACTCTAATATTGACAATTAGCTCAACCTGGGATAATGTATTTTAAAATCAACATTACATCTTCAATAAAATAGTTTAAGTAATGTGTGTGTCCTCATAAACTAGAATAGGCATAACGGTACTAATAAAATTTAATTCAATAATAATAATAATAATAATAATAATAAACCCATAACATTTATTCCTCTACTCCATGGCAGTTGAAATCATTAAGGGAAGTTGTAACAAATGCACTTAGAAGTTGGGATGATGTTCCGTTGAATAATAAATATGGCAATATGAATGTTATAAAATCAAAATTACAGACGCATACAAACCATACTATAAATTAGAAAAAAAAAACATCTAAAACAAATAAAAAGACAAAACTCACCGTCTTAAGAACAACTCTGGCTATTCTTAAGATTTTGTACATGAGACGAACATCATGGTGAATATAAGGTCCAAGAACAGAAAGCATCGGAAACACTTTTTCAGCAAATTCATCAAATGAATTTATGAAAGGGAACAATATACAATTCTTAGTTGGAGTTACTACTTTACTTTTCAGTCGTGGTGGGAGACTACAGTTCCTGTTTAAGGAAGAATGGAAAATAATATTTTGATTAAAATTATATATATATATATATATATATATATATCATTTATATCATAATATATATATAATATATATATATAAATATATTATACTATGTATATATAAATATTTATATTTAATATTATATTATATAATATATATATGTAATTATATTAATATAAATTATAATATAATAATATTTATATATATAATTCCTCTTTTTCCCAAGACTGGTGGTATGGTACGTAACATCATCGAAGAATAGTTAGTAGATAGAATTATAATGATACACAAGTCGATAAAAGATAAAGCCCAGCCCTTACCGCCTCCTCTATACCTATTAAGTAAGACCTCGTTCGCAGTCAATATAATCCACCCTAGAGGCTTTCATGGGACCGCGCGGACCCTCACTATGGTATATCGTCAAGTGAGTTAATTGGGTTCATCCCATGGCCAGGTGGTCCACAACCATACCCCCAGTCACAAAACACGATCCCGCTATTCACTCCTATGCACCTTTATTCTCGCCTTTGCCCAAACTCACAATTTCTCTTCTAAAAGTACAATTTCCTTTTACTGACTCAATCCACTTTTTCTCGGTCCCGGCAGTGAAATTCCCAAACACACTCACCAACTATACTCATTCGCTTAACCACGACTATTCATTCACCCTTTTTAATCATGACATAAAACTCTTTCAACTACTTTCATTTATTCTCTACATATTTACCCCTTCTTCAACACTTTATTTTTTGTGTTGATATACCAATGATTCTCTATTTTAATACAATTTTTGAAAACACACATAAAACGCCCATAAGATTGTCCATGTTAACACATTGTACTTTAATTATACCTCTATTCCACCCATAGTGCTCACTACTATACATTAACACAGGTAACAACATACCGCTCATGTAAGACCCTAGCACACTCAGACTTCGTCCCTTACATCACCAACGGAATTAATTGCCTACCAGCACACTTCCTGCCATTCACCAACTTTCCTACTACACTGAGCATCATCGCTTCCATTATTCAATCCAACATATAATATGATAATATCAAATAATTTAATACTCAGACACAATTTTTGTTTTACAAGGCTTTCAACCACCTAACATTATAATACTTTCACACTGGAAGACTGTCCTCACTCACAACCAAACTACTCTTATATCTATGTTTTCTATCAAACCCTTCCTTTTACACACCCTGTCAAATCTCTCTACCAATCCTCTCAAACCTCAGATTCACACCACAAAACCAAATCATCGGCAAATAATGGTAGGGCACCTTCCACACACCTCCATTCTCCCATCATTCTAACACCCATTTCCTGCCCACCCCATCTCGATCCTATCATACCCCATCCACATAACAAATTGAATAACAAGGGACATACATATCCTCTCAACTCCGGCTATAATATAAACCAATCACATTTTAACACCCATTTATTCTTACACATGCTTGCTTCACTGTCATACAATACTATTGGATTCCATTCAGAAGCCACCACCAACACCATATATATTACTAACACTGCCATAGAGCTTCCCTATTAATCCATCATAACGCCTGTTGCAAATCCTAAAACTAAATACAATTTATTCTCCTCACTCATTTTCTCAGTCTTTGTTTCATTTAAAGATTTGATCCACACTCCTCTATCACTTCTAAATCAGCACCTTGTTATTCACAATCAGTCCTTCGTCACTCGACGCACTTTCAACCAAAAAATACCAGCATATACTTCTTTCCCTCAACACTCAATAAACTAATTCCCCTATAATCTTTACAGTTACCCCCTTATATCTCTCCTACCCTTATGTAAGGGTACTATTACTGCTCTCCTCAATCCCTCGAAACTATACCCCTCCATAAACGCCTTTTATACACAACTTTCAAACCATTCAATCATCATTTCTCGCTAACGTTTCTCTTAGATCATTCATCAGTAATTTCATCTATTACCTGCAGATTTACCGCATTTTTCCTACTCTTTCTCCGACGCCATGACATTTTTACCGCCTTACTAATATAACCCATTCTTCCACTGTCTCTTATTACCTATATTTCTTTCTTGCACCATCAAACCCACCCATATTCACTATCACTATCACCTCTTCTTACTGCTAATGTTATGCAGATTTTCAGTGTTTTCTCCGACTTCGACCACAATCCTCCCCTCACATCCATTTCATCAGTTACGAAAGCACCATCTCTTTTATTATTCTAATACAAAGATTATTTTAATTGCTCATTCTAACCTTATTCGGGCTTCTTTACCAGAAAAAGGCTTCTATTCCTTATTATTTAAAGTCCCCATCATCCTCCTTCAAAACTGTTCATTTACCTCTTTCTCCTCCTATGTATATATGCACCTTTTAGTACTTTTTTTCATCCTTATATATAATTTCTTTTGAAACTTTAAATTTTATAACTAATATATTTTATATAAATTTATATAATTATATAATAATATATATATATATAATACTTATATAATATATATTTATTTAATAATTATATATATATTTATATATTATATATTAACTATATTATATAATATATTTATAATATATATATATATATATTATTAGTTATATATATAATATTTATACTAATTTATTATATATTAATAAATATTATAATATATATTATATATCATCATACCTTACTATAATCAAGGGATCCAAATTGCTACATGAATTAGCTTGCACAAGCTTCACCAACAGGAGCACAAGAACAAAATAGAATATCTGGAACCTGTTGTGGTGCTCTCATTTATCCATGAAGGATGTTCCAATTCCTAATCCTTTAAAAAGTGATTTATATATATAAATAATATTTTTATATATTTATATTTATATATATAATTAAATATTATTTATTATAATATATATAATTAGTAATATTAATATAATTATATATTATAAATTATATATATTATATATATAATTAATTTAATATAATATTAAAGTAATTATATATATTATTATATAAATAATATATATAATATATATATATATAATATATTATTATAATTTATATATAATATATATATATATATATATTATATTAATAAAATAATTATAATTAATTATATAATTATATATATTTATATAATATATATATAATATAATATTATAATATATATATATATATTTAATAATATACTATATATATATATATATTATAATTATATAATAAATTATTATATATATATTAGTGATTGGACGATTAAGAATTTCCAGCCGATGCTGATTCCGATACCAGTCAAAAGTGCCAATTCCGATTTATAAATGTTTCAAATTCTTTTTTATATATATATAATTATATATATATATATATATATATATAATATATATATAATATGTATATATATATTATAATAATATATATATATTATATATATATATGTATATATTTATGCCTAATTTTGCTAAATCAACTAATTTAAGACAATAATTTAAAAAACCTTATAAATTAATGTTATAGAATTCTCTATATTTATCTGTCTTAGACTTAAAGAATAATTAGTTAATTACCTTTTAATTTATTTAACCATCTGAAAAATAATACAATATTTAAAAATCTACAATAAATGAAACAATTTTTTCTTTTTTTTTGTTAAATTAAAAAAAAAATCTTCTTTAATTTTACTAAAAGTAAGATCTTGAAGCAAAATTAATCAATTATTATTTGTAGTTAAAATCATGACTCTTAAGTTGTTGTGCAAAAACATTAACATTTCTCCGTTTCTTTGAGTGCATCCGATTTTTTTAGGAGAATTAAATTGATCCTCCAATTCTGAAAGCCATATAGTATATATATATATATATATATATATAATTAATGATATATATATATATATATAATATATATTTATATATATATATATATATATATATATATATTATATATATATATATATATATATATAATATAATTATATATATATATATATATATAATATAGAATTATTATATATATTATAAATATATAAATTTAATTTATTTATTTATATATATAATATATATATATATATAATTATATATATATATATATAATATATATTTATATATAGTAATATATATTATAATATATATATTATACTATATTATATAATATAATATATATATATATTAATATATATATATATATATTATATATAATATTATAATATATATATAGTCTTATATAAATACATATAGTAATATATATATATAATATATAATAATATATGAGTATATATAATTTAATATATATAGATAATTTATATATATATATATATATATATATATATATATAATATATTTTATATTATATATATATATATATAAAATATGATATATATATATATATATAATATATATATATTATATATTATATATATATATATAATAGTTATATATTAATATATTATATATATATTATATAGATATTATTATTTATACTAATATATATATCTAATAAATATATATAATATATATAATATATATATATATATATAATATATCATTATATTTGCTAAATCCAACTAATTTTAGATATTTAAACCTTATAATTAATGTTTATAGAATTCTCTATATCTTTACCTTTGCTAAAAGAAATAATTAGTTATTACCTTTTTATTGATTAACCACTGACAAATATTAGCAATATTTAAAAAATCTACAATAAAATGAACAATTTTTTCTTTTTTTTTGTTTAAAAAAAAAAATCCTTCTTAAATTTACTAAAAATTCGTTCTTCTCAAAAAATTATCATTATTATTTGTAGTTAAATCATGACTCTTATGTTGTATGCAAAAACATTAACATTTTCCCGTTTCTGAGTGCATACGATTTTTTATAGGTATGAATAAATTGATCCTCCAATTCTGAAAGAGTCTTTCACTTTCCACGGAAATGGGGAAGGGACGAGCTTGGATAATTTCCTACAAGGACACCCAAATGCCTGAAAGGTCCTTTTGATGACACCATTGTAAAAGGGACTTTCGAATTTTTAATAAGTTATCATTATTGTTTATATTGCTGATTTCTACTTTTATAACATCTTCTATTTTTTCAATATATGTCTTTCTCCTTAGGATGAGTTTCTTTGCTGTTTTTAAAGGTTCTTTTTCTCTTAAATTCCGAAAAACAACTTTCAAAACTGAAGTTAAAACTATTATCTTCAGTATCACTTTTTCGCCCTATTCTGTTTATAAATGAGAAAAATCTGAAAATTGTTTTAAAAAGTAGTGGAAACTGTTTTTCCTTTCCTTTATACAACATATATCTTCGCACATCCTATTGCTTAAGAATATCTTCCACTTTTATATTGTTCACTAACTATCATCCTCATAGTAATTATATTTGTTAAAATGCATATGGATCAAGATAGAGTAGTCAAGCACAAGATTCTTATCAGTAAAGTAAATGCTTAATTTTTTTTTTAACTATTGGAATTTTAGAGCTCACGTAAAGCCTATAAAGTCCTCAAATAGTTTCTTTTTTCTATTTTAAAAAAAAATTCAAATCAATTTCCACCTATATTTGGGATATTGCCGATGCCATTGATTCTTGTGGCTCAATAAGTTTAGACACGCTACGAACATTTAACTATTTTAAGCAATTTATCAAGAACTTTCTATTGTTTCTAAGCATACAGGTTTGAATGATTCACTGCAATATGAAAATATGAAGAGCCGTTTTTGTTCAAAATTTTTGAAAGCATAATGATACTGGCTATTACATCTGGTTTTGTATATCCTGAATAAATCCGTGCTGTGGTAAATTAAATCTAATTTGATATTCTTCATACTTGAAATAGCTTGGGCGAGTGAATTAAAATGACCTACGATTTGTTTGCAATATGGATATATTTTTTTACGTCTCTTTGTTCAAATATTGGCATCATTGAGAACTAGTAGTCCAAAGGTGTAAAAAAGTAAAGTACTTTCTGATCCTGACTTGTGTAACTTCCTATCAATTCCATATAGATTGCGTATCCCTTAACTAAATAAAGAAACATATGAATTTTTTAGCAGGAATATTGAATTTTTCCATAACACTTTGAAGACAATCACTTATATTTAGATGTTTGTGTGAGATACGTGGAAAAGGTGAAACTCAGAAGGATACGCATTTATTATTTCAATTAGCTCCAAATTATTAAAGCCTACAAGGCAAATTTCACATGCTCAACTTACTGAGTTCACGGGTATAGTAATTGTCAAAACATATTACAATAACATGATAACGAAACATTGCAAATGTCTGCCTGTCGAAAATCTCCTATACATGAGTATCCTGAGGTTTCTACGTAAAGATGCGCACGCTCAATCCAGTTTTCTTAATTAAATAAATTCAGGAGAACTGAAATTAAAAATCATACGGCAGACATCGAACGGTTTCGTCTTTCAAATTGGAGGACACCCAATATTGATTATTTTCCGATTGATATAGACATAGAACGGGAGTCAAGAATCGTATAAATTTTGCCAGATTCCATCCAGAGATTCCTGAAAAAAAACACCGATTCCTCCGATTCAGCGGATGCTGATTCCGATTAATCGTCCCATCACTAATATATATATATTTATATATATAGTAATATATATAAATTATAAATATATATATAATATATATATGTAATATAATTATAATATATATATTTATATTATATATTAATATAAGATATTATATATATAATATATATAATATATATATAAATATATAAGTTATATATTCATATATATATATATATATATTATACGGTATGTATATATTCTTTATATATACTTATATATATATATTATATATATATATATATATATATATATATATATATATATTATATAGATAAATATATATATATAATATATATATATATTATATATTATAATATTATATAGTATAATATATATATATTAATATAATATATATATAGTATATATCATTACCAGCTTGGTTCTCTTTTCTCCCCACAGTTTATAGCAAATTTATTTGAATTTATTATATATATATATGATATATATATATAATATTATATATATATATATAATCATATTATATATATATATATATATATATATTATTATATATATATAATATATATATATTGATAATATCCGAGTTGAAAAAGGAAAATCTCCCACATATATAAATATAGAAGAAGTATATGAACAAAAGAGAAAAAGAAGAACATCAAAGATAGGAAGATAAGAAAAAAATAAGAAAATAAAGATAAATAGTAGAGTGGAAAATACTACAGAGACACTAGTAACTTTGATTAATTATTAAACCTGGATCACTGGGTATGTATATATGATTTTTAAAATTAAAATTAATGAATTAGGAATAATAAAATATTGGAAAGTATTAGGAAAAATTAGTGTCAAGAAGAGGAGGAGGAGGAGGAGGAGAATAGGTGTAATATTTTTGTCTTTTATTAGGAACTGGTTGGGGACCTACTCAGTACTCAAGTTTCCGGCAGACAGAACAATAAAAAGGACTCAAGCTCTAAACTTAAAGAAAGAATGCAAATAATATCTCTACCATCAAATGTGAGCTTTCTTCTCACAAAGTTTATGGTTACCAAACCCTTGTAGGTGTTTGATAGTTGATTCCTACTCTTATTGGACTATACAAGTATATATGATGTCCTTCAAAGCTGAAATGTATGCAGATGATGACATAAGAGGAGTGCAAGGAAATTAATCTTAAGAGACTGGGAAGGTTATCTTTTTGGCCAAATTAAAATTTGATTTCATAGTACATAGATAATTCTTTTTGAATGCTTCTTTGTTATCTAAGGCAAGGTACTTATCAATTATCATTTTTTTCCCTTTCTTACATAGGGTTCTTTTTAAGTTAATCAGTGGTAGCAGAGTATAGTTCCTAAAATTTGGGATAATCAAAATTAACTTAGGAGAGGTAATGGAAAGTAGGAGTAGAGGACTTGGGTGTTCTTCATTTTCAGGAATAGCAGAGGAATATGAAAATTGGAGAGAGAGAAGAGTATAAATGACTGGTTGATGGTTGATGAAGAGGTTGTAAAATATCCTTCAAAGGCTTCAATAGAAATAAGAATGGCATTGAAAGGTAGTGCATTTGAGGTATAGTAAGAGGAATGAATGGAGAGACATTAACTTTGAAAGAAGGAGAGAAAAGTTTATCAGAAATACTGGATGGTGAATACAAGAGGGAAAGTAAGATGTATAAAATGAAGAAGGTTTAAGTTTTTTTTAACTTAAAGAGAAAGAGGATGAAAGTATATGTGATTATTTAATTAGATATGAAAGAACTGCAACGAAATGTATAGCCTTGGTTGGTGAGGGTATGAGTGAAGAAATGAAAGGTAGTCACCTATTATATAGCATTAAATTAAATCAAACAGATTGACATATTGCTTTATGACATATTGCTAAGGATGAATATTGTTAGGAAAATATAAAGAAAATTCTTGGTTACATATTTCAAGAAACAGAGAATAAGGAGAAGTAACAAGAGCAATGGATAGATGAGGAAAGAGATAATACAATAGGTAGGAAAATGACATATAACAATAAAATCATTAAATGTTATAAATGTTAGAAAGAAGGTCACATTACAAAAGATTGTATGAAAAATAAAGGCAAATGTTATATTTGCAAAATAAAAGGTCACTGGGCAAGAGAATGTTCTGAAACAGGAGAAATAAAAATAAAGAAGAAAAAGAAATTGAAACAGAGAAAGTTTCATGGACTAATAGTGAAAGAAATAATCAAGAATCTGATTTGGAAGGAATAAATGGAATTCTTGACACTAATAAAGTTTGTGGGGAATTCTGACTAGCAAAGATTCTTGCCAACTTGTCCCCAGTAGAAATTAAATGATGGAAAAAGACAAAAAACATTAACAAGATTTAACCTTTGGAAGAGAGGCGAATTTTCTTGCTAAGAAGATACTTAAAATACCTTGTGTAATAGACTGATAGGAAGGTAGAATAAGAACAGAAACTTTATAAAAGAGTACTGTGCCTTGGCTTAATAGGTAGGGAAGCAATGGTGACATGGATTGATAATGGATATTAAAGAAAAGTAAACTAATAAATAGAGTCACTGATGGTGGGTTTGTGAGGGAGTAATGGTGTGCGGCCCACTTGGGCCCAAGGTACGAACAATAGACACTGACGTATGCCCATATGAGGGTCCGTCGCGGCCCGTGAAGCTCCGGTAAGGTTTGGCTTTCTTTTCGACTTGTGTCATTTTATTCTTTCCTAGACTTTTCCTGTTTCTAGTGAATGGCCAGCATCTTACCGCCCCAGTCTTGGGGAAAAAAGGTAGATGATGATGATGATGAATGATATATTTAAAAGCATTATATATATATATATATATATATATATATATATATATATATATAATATATATAAATATATAATATATATATATATATATATATATATAATATATATATATATAATATATATATATAGCTTTATAGCTATATATATATATAATATATATATATAAATATATATATATATATATATTATATATAATATATATATATATATATATAATTATATATATATATACTGTATATATATATAAAATAAATATAATTAAAAAATAAAAAAATTAAATAAATAAAATTTAAAATAAATTTTAATAAAAAATAAATAAAATTAATAAAGAATAATAAATAAATAAAATAAAATAAATATATAATATTATATATATATATATATATTATATCTATATATATATATATATATATATATATATATATAATATATATATATATATATATATATTATATTATATATATATATATATATATTATATATATAAGTTATATATTAATATATAAATATTTATAATATATTATTATATAATATATATATTATATATATATAATATAATAATATATATATATATATATATATATATATATATATAATATATATAATAAGGAGGTTAAGTGAAGAAGACAACAAGGCACAGGAATGTACGTGTTGTCGCTAGTAAATCGGCGGTTGAATGTGAACGAAAGTTATAAACTGAAACAAATCTGGAGGCAAATGAAAGAAAGAAATTGTTAGTAGTGCAAAGGAAGTGTGTGGATTGCTAAAGTAGGAAAGTAAGAATGTTAACAGTCGAATGGGGGAAATGAAGAGGTGATGAAAGCGGTTAAAGGTAAAAAAAGAAGCGTGGTGAATGTACTAACAGCAAATGATGAAGTTGTTTCACAAGAAAGATGCTTGGAATTAAATAAGATAAGGAGGAAAAAAGAATACTAAAAGGTGCATACGGTAGGAGAAAACAAAGAGGTAAATGAACAGTTTGAAGGAGGATGTATGAGGACATACAAGGGAATAGGAAGCGCGAAAGGGTTACAGAATGAAGAATAAATGGGATCTGCTTAGAATAATGATAGGGATGGTGCTTTCGTGAAACTGATGAATATATTGGATGTGAGGGGGTGTGGAAAGAACACTTCGAAAATCCGCACAATATTAACAGTAATGATGAGGGGTTAGTGAATGTGTGTGGTTTTGATTGTGCAAGAAGGAATGGGTATTTTGGGATGAGGTTATTAGGTAAGGAGGAGGTAATGGTAGAGTGAAAAGTTGAAGAATGGGTAAATCTGCAGGTATACGTATGAAATTACTAGGGAAATGATCAAGAGCGGAGGCGAGATGGTGATTGATTGGATTTGGAAGTTGTGTAATAAAGCGTTTATGGAGGGTATAGTTCCAAGGGATTGTAGGAGAGCGGTTCCATAGTACCCTTATATAAGGGTAAAAGGAGAAAAGGGGAACTGTAGACATTATAGGGGAATAAGTTTATTGAGTGTGTAAGGGAAGGTATATGCTGGTATTTTTGGTCGAAGAGTGCGTCGAGTGACTGAAGGGACTGATTTTGGTGAGAACAAGGTGGCGTTTTAAGAACGTGGTGAGGATGTGTGGGATCAAATCTTTACATTGCAAATAATAGAAAAAATGAGGGAGAAGAAGAATAAATTTTTAGGTTTTATGGATTTTTACAAGCAGGCGTATGATATGGAGTTAATAGGGAAGATTTATGGCAGGTATTAGTGATAAATATGGTGTTGGTGGTAGCTTCTGAATGGAATCAAAAGTATGTATGATGATAAGTGAAGCGTGTGTTAAGAATAAAAGGTGTCAATGGGTGATTGGTTTAGGATTACTAGTGGAGTGAGACAGGGTTGTGTTGGTCTCCTTGGTTATTTCAATTTGTATATGGATGGATGGGGTTAATGAAAGATTCGAGGTGGGGATGGCAAGGAAAGTGGTGTTAGAATGAGAATGGAGAATGGAAGATGAGTGGAGGGTTTCCCTACCTATTTATATTGCGGATGATTGGTTCTGTGTGGCGAATCTGAAGAGAGTTTTGAGAGGATTGGTAGAGAGATTTGGCAGGGGTTTGATGTAAATAGGAGGGGTTTGAAAGTAAACGTTAGATAAGAGTTAAGGTTATAGGTTGTGAGTGAGGGACAGTCCTCAGTGTGAAGTTAATGTTAGATGGTGGTGAGCGGCTGGAGCAAGTGTCTGAGTTTAAATATTTAGGGTATGTTGGATGAGAAGGGAACGGATGATGCAGAGTGGTAGTAGGAAAGTTGTGAATGGCAGGAAGGTGTTTGGTGCAATTAAAAGATTAAATCTTTGGTGAATGTAAGGGAACTAAGTCTTGATGTGCTCTAAGAGTCTTACATTGAGGGTATTTTGTTACCCTGGGCTGCTTATTGTATGGTAGTGGAGACTATGGTTCTGGAAATAAGAACGTATAGAT
>JABUQX010003095.1:37500-77109 GCA_015478945.1 Trachelipus rathkii
TTCTTACAATGGAACAGGTACAGGTATGCAAAACCCCTTATACCTTATAATGCAGTACGTCTTGTCCGAAATGTATTTTACTAGAATTACGGTAAATTTACCAACAATAACCTAACGTAACATACATGCAGGGTTATCTGCTACTTGTAACTTAATTCGGCAGGAATCTGGATACCTCAATGGTCCTTGTAAAGGCTATATTAAAAAAGTGTATTCATGTAAAAGGTTATTTTGCTAAAGATATGAGTACCACTGTTGGTCGTCATAAAAGAAAGAGTGACTATGAACCACCCATTTTCAAACAACTTGCATTGATTATGCTGGTGCCAATTTTATTAAAGACCCAGTGATTTTTTAGAATAATAAAAATTGAAAACTTTATATTATAATTATTATTTAGCTTGTTGTAATATAGAATTAGCGCGTCTTTGTGTCGTGGTTTATGATCTGACACAGAGACATTTTAAGGAACTTTAAAGTCTTTCCCCTTACTATTCTCACCAAAAAATAATCTCTGTAAACAGTACTTTTAAGAAGGTAGTAGTTATTAAGTGATTGGTTTATAATTTTAAAGTGCAAAATTATTTGCCAGAATAATGAATATTAACTTTTGGCATTTCACAGCTAGTATTTCTTCTAGACTCTAGATAGGCAGGAGAGAAGTTGTAGGTAATAAAAGTCATTGTACACCTCCCTAAGGCTTAATTATTTCAGCTAGTAATTTCTCCACTATAGTAAGAATATGCATAGCAATTATGCCGTTCATTAACTTATTTCAGTTCTAAAGAAGACCCTTCTTATGATGTAATTACCCTTTTAAATTAATTTTTTGTCAGGATATTGTAAAATATAACTTTAACACTTTCGATACAGAAATAAGTCTAACTGAACTGTTAGGGAAATTGTTGATCCTAATTTTATTTCTAATGATCACAAAATCTATTGTTAATAAAACTTTAAACTTATATCCATCAATTAAAGGTTATACAAAAAAATGAAGGATGAATAGCTTTGGCCTTAGCAGAAAGAGAGAAAAAGCAGCACAAGCTAATTTACTAAAACCTAAAATAGGGAAGTGTGTTTGACTAAGATGAATCTGAGTTCCAAATGTTTTTGGAAGTTAGTAGAATGATGATGTTCATCTATATGAAGGTGAGGTCAGACATGGATCTGTGACAAACAGACAGGACATCAGTCCAAAGACATGGGTATATCTATATTACTTGGAGGTTCTATTGACAACCTAACCCGGAGTTACAAAAGATGTATTCTTTACCCAAAAGATGACTCTCCTAGCAAGCATCAATTAGACCTAAAAGAGCTGCGGTATAAGTTTCAAACATAGGATTAAACCTTTTGAGAAATGACTTTATTAAGTTAAATGGAGAAATTTCGTAATTAAAAAAAAAAAACGGTATTGCACGAGTAGTTAGTTTAGGTTAAGGTTTAAAAAAAATTAAAACAAATAAAAATATTCATTAATTTTTTTTATTTTTGAGTGGGAGTGTTGAAATTTTGAATGGTATCTAAATTAAATTCTATTCATTCTCAAATGGAATCAGTCCAACAGATGAATATAAATCTAAATTGAATTTAGATAAATTCTAAATTATATTACTTTAAAATTCATAAATTGAGCTATAAAATATGCCTCTGCAATGCTCTAGCCTGATGCAAAAGGAAAAGCACAACTCTAAAAGATCGTCAATCAATTTGAGAGAGAGAAAGAAACAAGTTTTATGACGCCTCTTAGTGCATTCCGGCTGGCCTCTTAAAAAGCATCAATTTTGTTAGGTTAGCTACGCCTAATTAATTTTTTTCTATGAAAGCAGTGACTCTGTTTTTTTTCCATTCAATATTCTGGATGAATTGTCTTTCTTTAAAGAGGGATCCCTCCTCATCCGATTGAAGTACTAAGCAAATAATCTTCAGCGATTACTTGTTAATAGCTCTTTTTTTGAGTAAGAGAAGTTTGTTTAGGCAGTTTATTTATCTTTATATTTTTTTGCTTCTTTACTCTCCCATTTGTGAGGTTTTAAGATTTATTTAAAAATAAATATTAATCATTTGGCTTAATAAAATTTACGATTGGTGCTTCAGTAGTACGCTAAAAATATCAATCTATTATCCAATTTTAAGTATTGACCAATAGTTTACCAATATATTAGTGATCTTAAAATTCTTATTCTAGTTGATCAAAAAAATTTGGTCATAATAATAAATGATTGAAAAACGAATACGAAAGAGGTGAGGCGAAAAGCTTGAGGGAGAAAAAAGAGTATGGTAAGAGAGGAACTCAGGGAGTGAGAGAAAATGAGTGGTGAGGAGAGAGGGAATACATGAATGAAGAGAGAGAGAGACGAGAAGAGAGATGCGTGTGAGAGAGAGAGAGTGAGAGAGAGAGAGGGAGATGAGAGAGAAGAGAGAAGAGAGAGAGGCAGTTTAAATTTATTATTATTATTCTAATTAAAATAATAATAAAGTTATAATAATATATAATAATAATAATATATAATATATATAATAATAATTATAATATGAAAAAAAATAATTTATAAAATTATAATATAATTAAAAAAATAATAATAATTATGACATTACCATAATAATATAAGGTTCTTATTAGATACAATATTGAAGATACTAATCCATGTATCCGAACCGATTTTAGTTTAGCATTAGTTTCCATATATTTTTTATTTAGCTGCTTACTTCTATACTTAGTTGATAAAGGAAATATGGCGAAATGATATCGACATAACCTCGTTTAAATCATGATTCCCAAAGTGGTCTATATATAAACCCAGGTCTATAAACAGGAAAGGGTCCATAAAAGTTACAACAAAATTTGGGGGTCCATGAGATGTAAATGGGGGTCAACATGATTTTTTAAAGCGTTGATAATTACTTTTAGACCTTTTTTAAAATGTTTCTTTTCATCTTTTTTTCATAAATTGTGTAGTTGTAAGCTCATTCGCTTAAACTTAGTAAAGACTTGCACTAATGATTACACGTCTTCATGTTACGCATTACGCAGTAGAATTTTGTCCATTTTGTCTCAGAGATTCGAAGACAGCGCGTAGGACTGATACTTGCACCGACTTGTTCAATTCGTCAGTAAATAAATACGAATGTGAGAGACAAATAGGTTCATTTGTTTCCTGAGTTTGAAAGGAATTGTTAAGATAAATTTTGGTAAAATATAAAACATCATTATAGAACAATTAGAGTTAATCAACTTTCAAATCGATCAATTTCATCCTGTTTAGAAACGCAGGTTTTAAAGACATTATTTTTTTAATAATTAGTTTTTCTAGACTACTTATATTATTATATATATATATTATATTTAATATTTATTATAAATTATATTAATATTATATTTTTAGCAAAAAATCAATATCAGGTAAGCAAGTCGGAGGTCTGCCCAAACCGAAAAAACATGGCAAGTGGTCTACGAGACAAAAAAGTTCGGGGACCTCTGGTTTAAATTGTTTGAGTTTTAATTAGGCTCGTAAATTTATTCATGTAAAAAAAATTGAATAGCAATATTTTAGTTTCTTTTACCTCGGTAGCATTAAAATAAGCTTATAAAAATAATAATAGTATTGGTCAAACACGGAAAATAATAAAAATATAGTAAAATTTGGTTGAAATTTATTTATTATTGAAACAAACGCGCTTATCGGAGGCGCTATTTTGAACTGAAAATGAAGACTAAACATGCTTAAAAAATATAAGAATGACGATAATAACCTTTTACACGCGAAAGACCATGCGTTTTCTACGCAGGCCTACATTAAATTAAAATGAGCATGTGGCCCCGATCGGTAGCCCAGTCTGAAATCTACAAGGACCAAAGTTAGTTAAAAATTGCACAGCGCTATCAATAACAAAAAAATCTTATAAAAAAAATATACTAATAATAAAAATGAGCAAGTAGGCTATTTCCTATGAAAAACATGATAATTAAGGTAGGCCCAATAGAAATAAACTCGAGTCTTGTGGCGGGCCTAGTGCAAATTAAAACGAAGGTTAAATGTTTAATAATAAGAAAATAATATCCATAATAAACGATGCGAGTGAATATTTTCTTTAAAAGAACGAGTTAGTTCGATTCTATCTCGTTTCTTACATCTTAAAATTAAAGAAATTCGAAATTTTGATTTAAAGTTTTCTAGCCATAATAAAAAGGAGATTTGCTTCAATCATGATTCATTTCTGCCTCAACAACAGAAAGACTTTTCTTAATAGTTCTAAGAACAATACGAATAAAACGTGCTTGGCGGGAGGCCTATGTTTTCAATTAACAACGAATTCTAGGTTTTATTCAAAATTTAAAATTATGCGTGCGTACATAGCAAAATTGTATGCCAAAAAAAAAATAATAATAATATTCCTAATAATAATCATAACGAAAATGGTTTAATAATTCATAAAAACAAGAAATTCTGACCCAAAAATAGAACAGTATAAGCTTTTTCACTTGAAAGTCTATTCCTTTTTGAGTTGTAGATATTGTTCTCGTGGGAGATCGGGAGAAGTCGAGTGATGCCTTTTATGTCGGTTTATAAATTCGGGTGATAAAGGTTGGTTGAGATAAGATTTGGAGCAGGAGTGTAAATGTTTAAAAATAAAAGAATAATTATAAAATTTTTATTCGATTAAATATGACGGTTAACAAAATGCCGAGTTATTACTAAGGAATAATAATTTGAGTTATACTCTTAATGTGATAGGTATAGTGATCAGTATGTGGAATTAATTTTATAATAAGTAGGGCACAATTTATTTCTCTGAAATATTATAATTATAATATTATTATATATATAATATATTATATATATATATTTTATATATATATATATATAATTTCTTGCAAATCTGGAAAAACTATTTAATTCCACACTCACACCTCCAGAATTCACATGGATTTAAAGCAATTCATTCAAACTAGCCTACTCCTATCACACCAACAGCATATAATTGGCTTCAACCGAATCCTATCACACAGATTCCTACTACAGCCATCACATTAGCAAATTCTTTTGACGCTGTCCCAATGCAGCAAACTACCGTGACTGGCAGCGATTTGGAAACAATGATAAAAGTGGAAATGGAAGTGCACCAATAGATATGCCATATGCTCCTTCCAAAACACCTCTCACATCCATTTAAATTACAAAGACGGACGTACCACAGGGCGCATTCTTCTCCATTCTTCTTCAATCTCTTTTACAGCAGATTTGCCCACCCCTAACAACCAATCAACCAAACTAATTACTTACGCAGACGACATCGATTAATTTCCCAATACACTTGATAACACCAAGCCACCAACACGACCAAGAATACCTACATTATTGAACTTGGGCTTTATCCCAATAGAATGACAGCATTTCCCACTTAAATCCTCCATACCTCTACAACAGACGCCACAAATCCTCTTCACACTAGTCTCTTACAACAACCCATCCCTAAACAACCCAAATATTAGGACTCACTTACGAACACATGATTCTCCCCCACATGTCAATTCTTCTTCTACGGAATTAAAAGGCTCGAACTATCGCAATACTATTTTCAGCCACCAGGCAATGATACACTTACACATTACAAACACTCTCAAGCTAATATAACTATGCATCCCCCATGGTTTTCGGCCACTTTCACAATCCAACTTAGTAATATTGCAGTTACCAAAACATGCTTAGAAATCAAGGATGTCTAAAACAACCCCATCCAGCAGTTACATGAGAGAACAATCCCTTCATCCTACCCTATGAGATGTAGGACCAATTTTTTTCAGGAAAACACTCAGATCCAACACTCCTCCACAATATCTAACCCCCCCCCCCACACGACTAAAATCCCCTCCTCACCAGCCAAACTTAATAATGACATCAACAACATTCCTCCCCCACCCCAAATAGGTCTTGGCTTCTCTACAATCCACCACAATTTAATCCCATATCTACACATCGCCCAATAACATTTACTAAAACCCTACCCTAATCTACTTATGTAAGATTCATGTCCACGAGAACCAATACTCGCCGGAGAGATCAGCACCACCAATCTTATGATATAAATTCAGATTCAATCCGGAACTTTAGGCCCCTTCGCACTAGTGTCGTAGTGTCAGGACACATGGAGACTTCCTTCTGGAGTCCGCCTGACCCCTGACCACCTTCGCCTTAACTTCTCTTCTTGGGACTGTGGAACGCCCAGAGCAGTGCCGGTTTCTGAGGAGGCTGTGTGGCCCCTCAATTAGGTAGGCAGGCCAGAAATATATTATATTATATTATATAATATATTATAACTATTATTATATATATATATTATATAGTATATATACTATATATATATATTATATTATATATATAATTATATTATATATAATTTATTATCAGCCCTCTAGAAGGAGCCACAATCATATCCAAACATACAACAAGCTACCGGAAAAGGAATACATTGCTGGAATGCTGGTACTTTTTAGTGCGGAAAATGTAAAAATGATAATAATAATAATATAAAAAAAAAAAAAAATCATCTCAAAAACTTACAATAGTCTCGGGAAGGAAATACATTTTGGATCTGGTAAATTTTTATTAGAAAATATGTAAAAAATTATTGTTATATTATTGTTATTGAACCCAGGCTTCAAGCCTTCGCTACTGAATAAATGAACATAGTAATTTGAAGTAAATTTGTTTTTAGTTTTTTAACAAGAACCCAAGGTATACCGCACCGATGGCAGAGTCGGGGTCTCTCGCCTTTCGGGGAAACTTACGGGGTTCGATATTGCCCCCTCCGGGAGGGTCTTCCGAACCTCGTCTTTGGTATTGGGTGTCGCGGGGGTTCTCGCCTCCCCCGGGTATGGAAAACGTCCCCTTTGTGTTCCCCGTCGGCCCCTACTTGCCGAGTGTAATACCTTTACAATAATATATATATATATATATATATATTTTTTATTATATTTATATTGATTATTATTAATATATATATTATTATTATTATACTATTTATTTATATATGCATATTATATATTATTTATATATATATATATTATTATATTTTAATATATATTATATATTATATATACTATTCCCGCTCGCTCGGCTGTTCCCCTCCAAAAAAGCCAATTTTTTGTTTTTTTTGATTTTTTGTTTTTTTTTTTAATTTTCCTAACCAAAATTTTACAGGGATTCCAAAAATGTACTTTTCTCTGTAGCCTATTGTAGTTTTTAATTTTTTTGTTAATGTTTTCGTAAAAATTTACCAGGGATGTCACATGTATTCCTTTCCTGTAGCTATTTAGTTATGAGATATGGATGTGGCTTTCTAGGGTGGCCATTATATATAATATATATATATATATATATATATATATATTATATATAGTATATACTATATTATATAATATATTATTATATTATTATAATATATTATATAAGTATATAATAATCTTCACTCTTTTCCAGCATTGGATGACGGTGGGCGTCGCAATTGTACCGGAACAGAAGTCGTAAGAAATACGATGCAAGAAAGTACCCTCACCGTCCCTTTATGTCTTTGTTAATGAGAATTTCGTCGCAGTAAAAAAATCACCTTTGGGCTTCACGGAACTGCGATAGACCCTCCTGTGGTATCTCGTCAATGTGTGGGTTTCATCCCTTGTTGGACACAACATACCTCCTCAAAAAATCCCGCTAATTCATTATATTATGCGACCTTCCTTTATTCCTTCAGCCAATCTACGCAGTTCCTGATTATAATTCTTTTACTGAATAACCACTTTATTTCGGTTCCCATCGTTCGAGTTCACACAGACATCGATCATATACATTGCTATCACCCTTCCTTTTCATATGACCAAATTAAGGCATCTGGTTTATTTCTCATTTACGTCGTTCTTCAACACACATCCCTATATATATACAACAATTCTGTTTTGGTTCTTTCGACACACCTTATCGAAATATCGGTTTTTTTCGATTATCAAGTACTCGATAGCTTTTATTTTCCGTAGTCGGACTATTCCCGATTAGTTTTTCTCATTGCTTTTCTTTGTTTTAATATCCATTGACATGATTACATGTAAAGAATCTTTTTTTTTATTATACTTGATTATTTTTTTTTTTTCATATTTTTTTTTATTGATTATTTTATATATTATTATTTTATTATTTATATTATAATATTATATATTATATTTATATTATATATATATTATAATATTTATATATATTTTATATAGTATATATATTTATATATATACTTATATATATATATATGGATTCCCTAAAATACACAATATTTTAAATAATTGTAATGATTTTTTTTCGATTATTCAAGGGCACTAAAATGAGAATAATCACACCAAAGTATTTTTTTTTTTTAAACTAAAGGAATACACCAAGATTAAATGCGCCAATATAAAGCGTTCAGGTCCTCTCGCTCAGCGGAGGACGACGGGGGGGATTTCGTCCCCCCTCTGTCCCACCGGCGTCGGGCTCGAGCCCTTAAAAAATAAAATAAAAAAAAATGTTAAAACCCAAAATTAACAAATTAACATGAGTATTAATAAGCAATTGGCACTTTGTTTCTGTCTCTATTGGAGTTTTTAGTTAACACGTCACTGTGCATGTAATGTTAGTGTTTCAGCGATGATTTCGAGTATCTGCTTTTTTATGTAAAGCATCCTTTTAAGGGAAAAGGTGCCTATATACATATAGTATAGTATATATATATATTATATTATATATATATATATATATATATATATATATATATATATATATTATATATATATATATTATATATTATATATATATATATACTATATTATATTATATATTCTATGTTCTAATTTTAGGAGCTATATATATACGCTATATATAATATATATATATATATAATATATATATATAATATATATATATTATATTATATCATTTATATATAAATATATATTATATATAGGAGTTTGCCTTTAAAGGATGTTACATAAAATCACAGATGATTCAGAAATTATCGGCTGAGACACTAAATCGTTCTAGAACATGCACTGTGACGTGTTACTTAAACTCAATGGAAGAAGAGAAAAAGTTTGCCACATGTTCCTTTATTATATCATAAATAATTTTTATTATGTTTAATTTTGTTTTATTTTTTTTTTATTTATTTTTTTTAGGGGCTCGAGGACTGGGAGCAGAGGGGGGACGAAGTCCCCCGTCGTCCCCCGCTGAGGCGAGGACCTGGACTCTTTCTATCTTGGGATTTAATCAGTTTGGGTATTTCCTTAGTTAAAAAAAAAAAAAAAACTTTGTCAACCCTCACGCAACCTTGTTGCCTTGAAATAATCGAAAAAAATCAGATTACATCGCTCGTCGGATTTATAATCGGTAAACATCTTTTAAATAGGAAAGTTCCTAATAAATATATTATATATTATATATATTATATATATATATATATATATATATATATATATATATTATTATATATATATTTAGTATAATATATTTAAATATATATTGAGCTGTGCTTTGCTTAGGGCCCTTCTTTAAGGTTATTGTTGAGAAGGTTAATAGTTGCTTACAATGTTATTTTCCTACTTCTATTTACAAGTGAGGGTTGGACCCTTGTACTTAAAAAAAACAAAAAATAAGATATAGACAGGGTGAACTAGTATTACCTATTTACATTTGATTATATTCTGAGAAGAATTTCTTACGAAACATGAAGCTTATGGGTGTAGTAGTACATTGATTGTTGGTTTGAGAGGGCTGTTTATGTATTATGCATATTTACAGGCAGAAAAAAGGTTTCTCCCCGAGTATACTTCGCATTTAAAGCAGCATACAATTGATATGAGTCTCACACCGTAGCAAAATATCATTGTTTGGAGGATGCATGTTTAGTTTGTAATGCATCTATCAGGCAGAAAAAGGTTTTGCTCCCGATATACATTCGGCAGTATAAAAGCAGCATTACATGGTATGAGACTCACAAGACACATATTTACTACAAAATTGCCTAGGTTATTGTAACTTCTTTGACTGGCGAGAAGTAGATAGAGAAGCGAGAAGAGAGAGAGATAGAGGAGAGAGAGGAGGAGAGAGAGAGAAGAGAGAGAAAACATTTTTGGGTTGTTCACTCTGACTACTATCACCAGGTCTAAGCCTCGCTCCAAATTTGCTATTTGTAACGTTTAGTCGCTAGCGGTTAGTAATAGTAAATACCGATCTATGCGAACCTCTATTTACATTTACTGAATGTTAATTATATTCAAGTTCCTAATCTAAATTTTTGATGGTTGTTCACTCTGCTCTACTATTTAACCAGTTAGCCTCGCTCCAAAATGTGATTGTAAACGATTTACGTCCTCTAGGTTAGATATGTGTGTAAATACGGCTATCTCCAGAGTGTTATTCCCCATATTATAACTTAAATTGCATGCGACTCTAATTATTCACTATGTTTCTCTTGTACTCTAGCCTGCTGGGACGCTAGTTAGGCTATTGCTTGATAGCGCTTACCCTAAGCCTACCGCAAATATTTCACTGGCATGATGACACTTCATCGTTTTTTACTGGATTTTAGACATTATTTTTGATACGCTATTCAATCTGATGCGCGTTTTCGTTGCAACCTATTTCTAAACCTCAGCTTTAAGGCTCCAGCCGACTAATCTAGGTCTTCGCCTAACTTTGGTATAATTTACTCTAAAAAGTGTTAGCCTTAATAGGCTGACCTTTTTTCTAAACTCACCTTGGATTTATGGGTTTGGTTATTAATTACCGATACTTGCTCGTATTTTATATAATGTGTGTACTTTTTTTGCTATTATTTTTATATTAATTCTCTAGAAGGAAGTTACATGCTGTGCGATTTTGGAAAGAGGTGAATATTCGGCGGCTTGGTTGGCGTGGCTATAGTATCCACGAGACGACAACGTGTACATTATTAAAACTAAGGGCGTGTCGGCTTCTACCCTGTAGACTTCGTTAGTTCGGCTTTGTAGTTCAGCTCTGTATTAAGATGTTTTTCTTTCCACTCCCAGGGAGGATGGACCTTCAACAGATACCCCTTGCAGAGCTGAGCCGGGGAGCCTCTAATCTCGGTGACGGAGTGGCCCACTGCGCAAATTGACGGCTGCTGCTCGATAAGTCTCTGACGCAGCGGCCTGCACGAGGACGGTGGCGGAGACGAGGGTGGTGTTGGAAGGTGCAGGAGTGTGGACGAAAGGGCGAGGAATACGAGAGGGAAGTGGGACATCTGCAGTACGACTTGTGGAAGGCATGGCAGGAGGTGGTGGAGTAAGAAAAAGCACAGGAACAAAAGTCGGAGGAAAAGGAAAGAGGATCTGGGTCAAGAGGAAGGGAGTGGTGGAGATGGAGAGTCAGAGGGAGAGACAGGAGAAGAGTTGCGAGGAGATGAGATGGAGAGTCAGAGGGAGATGAAGGGGGAGAAGAGTCGGGAGGAGATGAGGGAGGTAGAGAATCTGGTACAGGATAAGAAGATGAAGTATCCAAAGGAATCAGAATTGGTTTTGGAAACAGTCCGGAAGTCTTGGAAGTCGGGAGGATTTCGCCTCAAATAGGCAGGTTTGAGGACATCGATTCGAATATGAACGTCTTTCGAGTTAGGAAGCTTACTTTGAAGAATTCTCTTCGAAAGTACACCGGGAAGGCTCCGTCGTACTTGGTTGGAGTGGAGAACGGTTGGAGTCAGATGCCTCAGAAAAAATGGGTACAAGAAGAGAGATCTTTCGGAATGTAAGAGTGCCCCTTTTGCTGGCGGGTCGGAGGAGGTCTCCAGGAGAGGGCACAGCGTTTCAACCGAGTGAGGTACAGGGGGGGATCAGCAGTAGCAGGAAGAAAGATTGAGAGAAAGAAAAGCCCGGCAGACGGAGAGTAGAGCAATAACGAGTTCGGAAGTGCAAACACTGGAAGGGTCCTCCCTTAACGGCACGTGCGTATACAAAGCATAACAAAGGAGGCTTTCGTCAAGTTCTGTTTGTGATGTATGCCGATGAGAAGAAGCCTTAGTGACGGTGAAACCGTTCAACAAATCCGTTCGATATGTGTGGTTGGAAACTGGTTTGTATGGACTTCTCAGAACCAAGCAAGCGCATCAAGATCTTTCCAAAGGAGGATTCGAAAACGCACCTTGATCCGTTGTGACGAGAGAGGATGCAAAACCGAGAGATTCACAATGGAAAAGAAGCTTTAGCAATAGTGTCGCTGTAGCGACAGAGAGTGGAGATTAGCTTCGTCCAACGAGTAACGATCAATACAGTGTAGGGATATATCGCTTTGACATCGAGAGGTGGAGAGGTCCAACAATGTCGATGTGGGCTCTCTCCGTTGACCAGGAGGCAAGAAAGTGCCTAAGGAGCTTTAGTATGTCTTGCACTTTAGGAAGCGTGACAAGCCGTACAGGCGCGGAGCCCAGTTCTGCTACGTTCGGCCGTTAACTTTGCGCCACACAAAGCGAGCCGAGTTTACCAGTTTTTGGCGTGATGCTCGAGGCCGGGTGTGAAGAGATGGAGATTGCAGAAGACTGCCTTTCGAAGAGTCAGGTAGCGAAAGGCGAGGATTGCTGTTGAAATGTCGCAACAGAGGCCTCTTCTCTATTGCCGGAAGATTGAGCCATGCAGCTGATAGAGAAGGTCCCTTTTGAAGATCGATATTGTTCTTGCTCTGGACGCGGCCAAGGCTGCGTAATCAATGTCAGGAATGGGGTAAAGAGCGTTAATTTCAATCCGAGAAAGAGCATACGGGGGATTTCCACTTCACGGAGAAGAATGTAGTATGTCTGTAGTTAACTGTGGAAAACCAATTCGAGGATGACGAGCTTCACGGGGGGGGTGACGTTCATGCCGTGAAGCCATTTTGCGAAAGTGATCGCTTTGTGATCGGTCAGGATGTGGAACTCCCGTCCTTTCCACAAAGTACGGAAATGGCGAACAGGGCAGGACATAGCAGCAATTCCCGATCAAAGACTATACCTTGTTTCGGGGGTTGCAGTTGCGTGAAAGAAGGCACATCGAATGGGCCCATTCGCCCTTTTTTCGAAACTGCGAGCACGCGACCAGACAGCGAAATCGGAGGCAATCTACTGCACTCTTCGCTGGTGCGGTGATCGTGGGGATGAAACTAAAAGAGTGGCGGAGGCGAGGTTCTTTGGAAGCCTTCAAAAGAGACTCTGTGCGGAGAACAGTCTACTTTATGTGCTGCTCGCTGTTTCTAGGACGAAATGAGTGCGTAAGACGGGCTAGAAGGGCTGCCGCTGATTTCAGAATCTGTGGTAAAGTTGCTGATCTTCCAGATATTAACGAAGTTGTTTTTGATTCTGGGGAGGGGAAAGGCGCGAATAGCATCAACACGATCTACAAGAGGGGAAACCTCTCAGCCGAGACTGTGTGACCAAGGAATGTAAGAGAAGACGGCGAATACGCACTGGTAGGATATTGAGAACGAATTCCCGCATCAATCCAATCCTACAAAACGGCACGCAGGTTGCTCCTATGTCTTCAGGAGAGGAGGAAGCGACTAACAAGATCATACTAAATTATTGCCCAAGCAAAGGAAGGCACGGACGGATAGAATCGATTGAACCATCTGGAAGGACTGGGCTGGCATTTTTCAAAACCGAATGCATTCTTCGTATACTCGAAGAGGCCAAACGGAGTGATTACAGCTGTCTTGGGGATGTCATCTGCAGCCACTGGTATCTGGTGGTAGGCTCGAATTAAGTCAAGTTTGGTAAAGATAGTGTTCTCAGCCAGATGAGAGGTGAAGGACAGGATAACTATCTGGAACTGTGACAGAATTCAAGGCCATAAAGTCACCACAAGGTCTCCAGTCGCCTGTAGTGCCTTTAGGAACCATGTGGAGTGGAGAAGACCAACAACTTTTGGAGGGGCGCACGATGCCAAGCTGCAACATATGGTCAAACTCGTCCTTGGCGGCCTTGAGTTTCTCTGGTGGAAGACGATGTGATGCTCTGCAGAATGCTTAATCGGAATAGATGAAGAGCATAGATGCAACAAAGCAGGAAATTCCTTCTGAAGAAGGGTAAGAAAGGGAAAGACGACCGAAGAAGAAGAAGGAGCAATAGCAGAAATACCTTTCAGTGCAGAAGAAATAACACAACCAGAAGAAGTAAGAGAAGTTGCACCATCAACCAGACGTCGGTTACGGAGGTCCACCATAAGGTTGAAATGTGGCAAAAAATCAGCATCAAGAATTGGTTGTGTCACATCTGCAACGAGAAAAACCCATGGGAACTGCCGTCGGATTGAAAGATCCAGTCTGCACAAAAGCTCTCCGTAGACCGGAATAGAAGAGCCATTTGCAGCAAAAAGGTGACGTCCATGGAGAGTTACGACTGAGTCCTGAGAAGGATCTCTAGGCACCAGAGAAAGACTAGCGCCAGAATCGACCAAAAAGGAAAGATTAGTGGAGTGATTGTGGACACGAAGAACATCCTGCGCAGTATGAGAAGAAGAAGAAGAAGAAGAAGAAGAAAAGGAGCCAGCATCCCCGTCGTTCCTACGAAGGGCCGGCTGACGAGTTTCCCTGTTGAAAAGAACAGGGAGAAGCACATTTCTTCGGGTCCAACCCGTAGGTATTGTGGTAATAACAGCACCCATGAGGATACTGTCGCTGACGCGAAGAAGAGGCAGAAGGGGAACGATTACCACGTGAAGAACGATGGGCAGAAGAAGAGCGGGAGCGGGAGCGAAAAGTATTATTGCTGATAGCAGTAGCAAGGGACAAAAGAGCAGATTTCACCTCAGCCATGCCCGCTTTGAGAGCCGAAACACGAGCATCGAGATGAGGAAGAAGGAGGATGTATAGCGAAAGCGTGAGGGTAGGATGATTGCGGTAGGTGAAAAAAAGAAGGTAGCGAAGGAAAACCAACAGAAAGCGGTTGAGAAGCAAGAGAGGAAGGAAGAGCAGCGGGGGCAGGGGAAGAGTAATGGGGGATATGTTTCATGCGGGGCGCAGCTGTTTGCGGGGGAGAAGGAGTAGAAGAAGCCGGAGATAAGGAAGATACAGCGAAAGCGCTGGAAACTGGAGTAGGAAGCGGTCGCAGGATCCTATCCGCTGTAGAGGCGAAGTCACTGAGGGACAACGCCGGGTTGAGGGACTGTAAGACACTATGGTGTTCAGCAGGCATCTTCTGGAGAAAAAGGGTTCGAATAATAGATTCATCTCGTGAAGATGGAGCCCTAATAAGACAAAAGTCTTATTGTCTATTGTTATTAAGAGAGCACATTGAGGTAGGGGAGTTTGGTTAAAAGTGTTCAGCACAAATAAATGGAGTCTTATGCTTTATTAAAGGTGTATAATTATATTTACTAAATTCTCGTAGCTTAATTTATCTGGAATTTATCGGTATCGGTGATGTCAAATGGAATTTCAGTTGCCTATAGATTCATAAAATCAACTTCACTTTTTGCATTTGAATAATGATGATGAATTTGGAATAATTTCACGAGTGCTATTATAAAACAGTTGTGTATTCTCACGCGCGAAAGTTATCAAATAAGCAGGAATGAAGTCGAAGTATAGGATACTGAAGAAGTAAGATCGACCGGCAGGGTCAGATCAAAATAATTTATTGAATGACGCGTCTGATACGAGTAGAGTCCCTCAATAATTAATTGCATGACTGGTACATAGGGAGTTTTAAGATTCGTTAACATTGCTCGGAGGATTCATAATCACACAAGCATAAAAAATAGAATCCATGTAAGTAGAAACAGTAACTTTTGTAATCAAACAGAAAATCTGATAATATCTAGATAGTACTACCTCTGGAAGGAAGTATGAGTTATTGTTATATGTAGCGTAGCTACGTGACTAAAACAAGAATAATAAAAGTACTAAGAGGATATGGATCCGTCATCTATCCAATTCAAGAATAAGAAATGATGTCATCATATTTTACAGACGTTCTGATACACCGAGAGGTAACAGGTACTGAATCCTTGCAGAAGTTAACATAGAGGATCTTTTTGGTAATACGCTCCCTTGCAGATGGAACTGTAGTAGGGATATGAATGCAGAGAGATAGATCTGAATAGACAGACATAGATAATAAACGAATAGACAAATGAAAATAAGTGAAAGGAAAGGTTAATGATTTTTCTCAGTACGAAAATATGGATTTTGCAGCACGATCACGAGTAGTTGGAAGTCACGATAACTATGGACAAGATATTGAGGAATCTTAAGTATACGCAGTAGCGTCAGTTTGTAAATAGACTTCCCTGAAAGGTCTTCAAGAAATAACAGGTCGGAAAGAGGAGATGGTGAGAAAGAAATATGACATGTTTCAGTCACAAGACCAAAAGTCCATGGAAGTCTCTTCACTAACTATACTATATATACCTAGAAGAAGTAGTAAGTGAACAGGTATTCTTAATGGAGGTATTACTTCATGATACAGAGAGCGAGGAGTCACAGATTGATATTTAGACTTTATCATTCTGAGTGGTAGATATATAAAGTATTGAAAGAACTCATAGTTGTAAACACTTGATATAACATCTCGTGAAGGCGAAGTGTCAAACTATACTAAATATTGTCTTTTGCAAGATTATTTGTTTTGGTATTCCATATAGAAGATAATATTATTTTTAATAAATATTTTAATATAAACTATAATGATGAGATTCATACTTAAGTAGCGATATTTGTTTACACAGATTTAAAATATCTAATTATGAAGACAAGGGAATGGGTTAGTTATCTCAATTCCAGTACAGTGAATCAGAGACGTTATTTTTGATTACTGCAGCTCACGCGTTTATTCTCTTCTCCGTCCGTATAGTAAATTGAAGAAGAAATGTTTATCTATCATCAACTTGCATGACATTTTAAGGAAGTTCACGAACTAGTCGCGTTACTCAGCGAACACCCTTCGCACTCCCATTGTGTTTTAGTTTGCCCGCCCGCGGGGTCAGATCTTTCTCTTTTGCCACAGCCCCACCCGAATACACCACTCACAGCACAATTGTGTTTTACTCTTAGCGCACTACACGTTTCTTCTATTGTTATTTTTCTTTTTATTTTACGACATATGGATTTAGGACGTATCTGATCGCTGTTCTTTTCTTGGCTATTATTCACCCAGCCATACCGCACCGCAAGCGAACTCTTTCGACCGCCGCATCAGTATAATAGAGCTCTGATTCTTTGGCTTCTGTGACGGCCTCGAAGCCTGCTGCCGCGTTTAGATCCGAGGCGATTCCATTGCTTTTTCTTGAGCACTGCGTTCCGTAGAACCTATTCTGTGGATATTATATCGCATTGTTCACGTCATTTCCAGACCCTTCTCTACGGAAATCGAGAGTCTGTGAAAGAACCCTAATGAAGGCCTGATGTATTTTTACCTTTATTACGTTTTTGAGCCGTTTTTCTCAACATTCGCGCACGTCATGCATGGCACTTCGTAACATCATATCCACCATTTTTGGCGGCTAAGAAAGAGGTTTTTCTCATCATTGAATTACCGTTTTGCCTCCCCATGGAACGTTGTTGTAATGTGATTTCCTCTTTTCCAGTCAGGCTCGCAAGAGGACGAGCGTAGAATGGGCTGGCCTAACACATTCTTTGTATCTAGGCTTTTCACTTTCGACTGAACTAACCGTGCCCGCCGACTGCTCAACACAGTCCTGAATCTCTCGTTGCCGAGTGTATGGAGTCATTGAGTATGCCTTTCTTGTAGCTTTATCCTTTGTCACGCATTGTATCTCGGATTATATAGTCCGCGTGTCTGTTGCTGGGTTGAATAATTGCCTTTCTAGTTAGTATTCATATACTTCTCCCATGACTTCCAGTACCGCACCTTTGACTTCTTTTCTGAGTTGTCCTTTTTTTCCATTCTTTGGTGGGTTATCTTATATTTACTTTTCTCCTACAGTGTCTACCTTGCGCTTCCCCCTTTTACACGAGAGTTGTTGCTCGTACTTGGTGGTTATCCGGTACTATATATCACACCGGTGTTATGTTCTCCACAGGCCTTTATTTTGAACTGCTGGCCTTCCATTCTTTTATGTATTACTTTTATTTAATGTTATTTTAATGTACATACCGGGCTATCCTCAGTTAATATCGCAGTACCTCCTTATTTCCCCGCCTTAGTTACTGCAACGCATGTTGCTATCCTGACTCAATGTCGAGATATACGCGCTGTATTTTTAGTACCTGTCATCTTATTCTCACTATCCATTGTACTGCCTCGCAACTACGCGTCATTTATACCCAGGATACTTACACTTATGTCTCGCCTATCCGGTGCTAGATGATCATTTTCTACGCTACGGGCTCTTAGTAGTATTAGCTTTGACTTTCTCTTTTATCGAGACTGTAGTTACCTTGTCAGTACCCGCCCTTCTACGCCTTAATTTTATATTCGGAGACCACCGCTAGTTAGGCTACTTGGTTCATAACACAGCATCTTTTGTGCCTGCGGATGTTCATTGTCATTATACTTCGCTCTCATTACTCTCCCTCCGCGCGGCGCGATATATACACTGGGATATATTAGTCTCACTCCTATCCAATCTTCAGAGCCTCACGAGTTATTTATAATAATTATACTACATAATCTATCACTTTACTTCCTCGGTGCTCATATATACACGCTACACACGTAGGTTCCTTTACCCCACGCCGCTGTCACCCATGACGCAATGAACTGTATTCGAGACCATTGGAGGCGGATAGCTATTGCTATCTACGAGTTATTTTATATTTTGAAGGTCGCGCTTCTATGTCAATATTAACCTAACCTAGACATCGCGCTTAGTTTACGCCGCATCCAGACTTATATAACTATTGATTCAGGGTAAACGTTTTCCTGACGCGATTACTGTAAGTTACTACTTTTACATTCGTTATAATTAGCAGCTACCTGAGACACGTTGGTCAGAGTACACATAATACCGCCATTACTATCCATGACACGTTTCGTAGAAACCATGCTTTATTATAGAGTAAGTTTTTAACTTTCACGAACAGATAATACCAATATCAGTAGAATTTATCCATGCCTACCACTCATTCTTACCTTCACATATTCACTACACAGTTATTTGTATTTATACAAAAGTTCTTTTCTTTAACAATGTATGACTGGTTTGCCCTAATTCCTCTTATATTCTCAAGACTTTTAATCTGATATCATCGGAACTTCACCCACTGTGAGAATCTCCCAATCCGTAATTTCCATTTTGAATTATATTACAGTCGCGTGACGAGTCTGGGCACCTAATTGTGAACGTTGTCAGTTGTGGCGTGTTGTGAGAAATTATATGTTTAAGACATACATTCCTTTTTGATACACGCTGTCCTTACATAATCTACTATTACTCCTCGACTCTATGCCCCTAACTACTACGCACAGTTTTCATCATATTCTCATTAATCTATTTACTTTTCCTCTCCAATTCGAAGGTTGTCTGAAGCTTAAATATATAATAACCATGTCTTTTGCACCTCTAAAACACTACTTGGCCTTGCTAGTCCTCGCGGCCTCTCACACTTACATCCACATTTCGAGAAATTCCTTAGCTATCCTAATCCCATTACACGCTTTTGCCTGACGTCTAATTAATTTACTAACGAGTTTTCTTTGCACTGTACGCTGCACCACCACCCTCTTCCGCTACGAGAGTAGGTATTTATTTATTTCCATTTCATGGGACAAGGATGATTGATCCTGGGTTGAATCGTGTATCAAGATTCCGACGTCTTCTTTTCGATTACAACTTAATGGCATCAGGAGACCTTCTACCCAATGTCATAGTTTAATGCCGACCTTCAGGGTTTCCCCGGGCTTTCATTAGATTGCACCACGTAGGGTGCTATACCCTGCGCGGGTTTTGGCCTGCGCCTCCACCGATGAATTACTACTCCTTTGTGCCCCCCTCATTAGGTGAAAATCGTGTAAGCGCATATTGGAGTGCTATCTCTTACTCATAGGCTTCTGCTTACTTCTCCTCATATGTAGTTTACTTAGCTATTCTCATCCACACGATTTTGATTGTAAATCTATTCTGTTGGTGTCCAGCGCCCTCCCCGTCGCTCTCGAGCCCTGTTTTTCTCTCTCTCTCGATCTAAGAATGTATATGTGTTTTTATTTTGGAGCACGCAACCATCTTTTCACGGAGGTATAAGCTCACTCATTACTGTCTGTCTATCCACACTGCACTAAAGCGACCTATTTTTAGTTCCTCGAATAATTCACTGCTTATTTTCACTATATTTGCTTCTCATTTACGGAGGACACGTAAGGTGTAAGTGACTCTAGTTGTCTAAACACACTATATTCTCTCCAGGACTTAGACTTGCATGACAGTATATTCACGTCTATTCCCTCATGTTCTAACTTTTATACCAGAGCGCAAGCCTTTCTTGTTCTTATGTCTTCGATTATTACTATCTCATCTCAATTGCTCACGGAAATACGCTATATCAGTTTTTGAATTACCACTAGGTATATTACACTCTACGTGTTTGGCTATATGGGGTACTACCCGTAATCTTGCTCTGAGCCTTACATTTATTACCACTAGTTTCCCTCCTGCAAGTAAAGTACACAGATATGAGTAAATTCGAAGCGCCCTGGCTCTCGTTAATACATTATAGTATCTACCATCCCCCTCTATTGCCTGCCTTTCGTACTTGTCTCCCGTTCCAGCTTCCTTCACATCTATCGGTGGTCGGCCCTCCTTAAGTGTTGTCTTTTCTTTGCCTTTTCTCTCCTAGTGGCATGTATTCTTTGCTGGTCTTACAACTGAGCCCCTGCTACACTTGGTGAGAGTTGATGTATCACTTGATTATTGGGCAGCTTCCTCCACGCTTATCCTCGCACGCTATTAATTACCATTGCGTCGATATAATCAGTCTCTGATTAGTCACCTTCCTCCTACTGCAGTACCGCCCGTATTACTATAGTCCCTAGCCCCGATTAATAATAATTGAACACCATAGTATCTCACACCTTGGTCATGAGGTACATCACTCTCTGCATCACTATAGGTAGTCAGATCACACATTATGTCTACTATCACGCTATACACTTCAAGAATGTGAGGCTAATATACACCTCATATTTCACATTATCTAGGTCCTCTTAACTATACTATCTCCTCACGGTGGGTATACTATGTAGTATTCTCCATTTGCGTACTTGCATCTCGTTTCTCTCGACACACACTAACAAAGTTACGGAGGACGGAGGCCCGCGACGTCAGATGCACGTATCAGCCCATGTAGCCATCTCCTTCACTTCTTAGAGCGGAATGAAAGTCAATCTTGGCTCAGAGAGCAAATCACTGCAAGATCTAGTGATGAGATAAGTAGAGCTCGTCAGTGTTATAATATATGGGAGTAATCACTATAACATATTGTCGTATATAGACAGATATCTTAAGGATCAGTATGGAAATGTTGTTACTAGGAAAGATGAGTATCATTTTCTATTCTTTTTGTGCCTTTCCTCTGTGTAGGTTGTTTTTATTTTTTCTTTGATATATCATCTTTTGGAGAGTGCGAGATATGACCACATGTGGAGGGGTATACTCGGTATGCATATTCAATGGATATCTGATGTGGGTGTTCTTGACGTTTACGTTCTTATAGCGACACACATACACCATATGAGACATGTCTATCATTACCAGATGATCGTCAGTCGTTATGAATCAGTGATTGTGAACTCGCCAGAGAGTATAGCACTATCTTTCTTATCTTAAACTAATAAGAAATCACCGCTCACGCCTAGATAGCACGACTCCCCCTCGTCGCTCATCCCTCACGGCGTATATCATTCTGCTGGCTTATTTCTCTTGGCGCACATCCGGCGTTCCTGGTGGCTGTCTTTTACTCCTGTCTCGTCTCTTTCTTCACCTGACTCTTTCCTTCTTTGCCCCTTTGGCACTCTTGCGCAGCGCTTCTTTGGCACGCACCTGCGTTCCACCTTCCCCCCCTTTCTCGGCTTGCGCTTCTGCAAAGTTCCTGCATAATTCTTCTCTCCTGCAATGGGCGTTTTTCACTTGATACTACATTAGCCCGGGTACACGTCCACATGCGGCATTTGCCCTCACTTCACTTTCTATGCTGTCCAGCCTGGGGTCATTTCGCCAGCCATGGCAGCTCTCAATTCTTTTCTGCACACGCTTACTGTCCACTGTCCTCGGGTCCTGTGCCGGGTTATTTCGCTTTCCAGACTACGTTTCTCGGCCATGCTCGCATCGTTACGTCATCGTTAGCACCGCGAGCGGCCGCTCTGTTTTTGTCCTCCTGGATTACAGGTGTGCTTGAAGGGCATCCGCTGGTTTTCCTATGTTCGCGCCCTAGTCGTGGACACTGCATTTCGCCACTCAGTATACACTTTTCTCTGCCCGTCATTCACGACAGGCTCATATACTCGGTGTCTTACTACCTTCTTCGCCCGGACGTTTCCTTCATGGATGCTGTTGGCATGGACTTCCTTATATTGCCATTTTTTCCTTTTGACCACGCTGGCCTGTTAGTGTACTTCATCTTCCCATGGGTTCGTGGTTGCTTTTCCATCGTCCTGAGTATGTCCCCATGAATGGTATGTTGTTGCTTTTAATGGTAGTTTTTCTTAGTTTTTGTTTTGTGTATTTCTCATATGTTTCATGTTCATACTGTAGGTATTTGGTTCTCTGGTTTTAGCTCATTGCATGACGGTGCTCCTATTGATGTATCTTGTATCCTGTTTCCTGAGTTCCTATGTACGCTGCTTTGCTCCTACCTACGTTGATTACGTTATGTTGTGGGTTGCCAGTGCATCTGTTTTGCACTATTCTTATTCTGTAGTTTCTTTGCCCACTTCTGTTAACTGTTCGGTCACTGTTGACTTCCCTGTTCTTTCAGCTCCTTCCTACTATTTGACAGTACTCGCGCAACACTTTCCTCATCTACTTACGTTTCTCTTTTTTCTGTCCCACACATTTGCATTTGTTTCTCACATACACGGGTACCCACCATACTTTAAGCACACATATCTTCCTCCCAGTTCGGAAGCCAGCTCTTTTTGATCTTGTTTGGGTGCACCCGGTAGGCTTTCACTTTACGCTATTTGCAGGGATATTCAACTTTGAAGTTCTATTTTAATGAGTTGACATTCCCATTTATGCTGTCGCTTGAATTTCATCGACATCGTTTACCCGTTCTCATCCGCAGGCCCACATTTATCTTTTTCACGTCCATTTACTCCTTTTGGTGGTTTCTTACTCAGTTGGGTTTGTAATTTCGGACTGGACTTCTCAACCACGCATATACCATCAGTACGATATCCTTCTACATACAGTTGCCTTCGCCCGGAGTGATACCACATGCTACTCTGGCCGTCCTCTTGTCTCTTCATTCACTGTTAGTGGACGATGGAATCCGACATGCCGGTCACACGAAGTACCTGCGCGCTGGACGTACACATTTTCCTTCGCTAGTCTTGACTGCTTAATTACTTCGATTCACATCTTTTAGGTCGCCTTTTTACTACAGTCATTACACCTATATTTTCCATACTTCATTGGCCAGGACTTCACCCATTCTTTTTACCGTTCCTGTGCTTCACTAAGCGCTCCGTTTTTATTTTCACATTTTTTCACTTGGACTCCGTTTGATAATGTTTCTGATGATATTTCATTCATGCTTTACCCATGCCCTTCCCACTCCACATGCACTCCGTTTCTTGGATCTTGCTACTCACCTACCGTCCATCTTCACACCATTCTGATTACTACTTAACCGACCGCACCTCCATTCGAGTTCAGTACTCCCATTGTAGCAATTGCTTTCATGGCACCCTTCATTCCACGATTATCTCGCATGGACGGCTTCACATATATTACTAAACGCTGCATCACGGCTCCTTACATATTAACTGCACGTTCCTTATAGCATAGGCAGTTCTGACTTCCCACTCCACCCCACTTCCTCACGCACGCTCATTCTCTAGGCTTAGGCTACACTATTCACAATTTTACTATAATCCGCAGCTGAATTATATTTTTCACTTTACTTTATCTACGCGCTATTTCGCAACTTTTTTTTTGTTTTTTCTTTTTTCACATCCTAACTAAACACCAGTTCTCATAGAATCACGTATAGTAGACGTACATGACTCCCTTTTTCTCTTTTTTTTCACTGTAGGTTTTTTGGTTTCCACCACACGGCGCCAGACTGCCCATGGGCCGACACTTTATCCGCCTATCGTACGGCATAATACCATACTAGTGACTGTCTCTATTGACTGATGCATGAAAGTGTACATTGTGTAATACATTGTGTGTATGAACTAAATAACCACTTACACACTAAGTTATACACAATAACAATCAATAAAATATTTTTTACAAAAAATTTTAAACAAATCTAAGAGAGTTTTTAATATGGAGGTAAATAGTAAAGTCTATTTCCTCTTCTAGTCATCTCCATAATGGCAAAACAATTGGAGGTCTCTGTAATTCTGTTTCAGAAGACATTTTGTTTGTCTTCTTGCCGTTCTTCGGTGGTAAGAGATTGAAAAGAGATTCATGCTCGCTCTATGTCTTGTTGACTCTCTTGTAAACCTTGGTTCACTCCGGCATACGGACCTCTTGGAATTGGCATGTGGAGGTTGTACGACGGATCTTCTTGTTCTAGTCATCTCTTGTGCCTTACAAGATGTTGGATAAATTAACGTCCAATAATTTTTCTGGAGGTGTTACATGCATTCTCTTTGGGAAGTGCTTCAGACTTGGCACAATTATCCCGACAGCTCCATCTGCAAGTGGCCGTTACAAAGATATCCTCTTGTTACGTGTCTGCAATGACAGGCTGTCCTCGTGGTTAAAACTGTCTGAATATATGATCTTGCTTGTTTCTGAATTGGTGGATAGAGCGGTCGTATATCTCTACTTGAGTTCTTGTTTGGTGGAGGTAGAAGTTAATAAATCTTAAAACTTCCTTGAGGAGTATCAGGTATTCGTTGATTACAAGAAGTTTGTGTTTCCTACTACAGGATTCTATTGTTCTTGTGTTGAATCCTACTGAATATAAGGGTCAATAAACATTTGTTCTATCATGAAAAGTTACGGGGGAGATCTCGCAAGAAGAAAGTGGTTAGGAGCGATTCTTGATGCAATCTACCTGTCGATGCCTGAGCATGTAATTGCGATTCAAATACGTCGTTCTTTTCATGTGTTGTACTGTGACTCGGGGAAAATCCATGTTTTCTTGGAATTGTCAGTCTGGATTCCAAATCTCATCATTATCAAATGAAAAAGGAGATTCTGTAATCTTTTCTACTGGAATTATCTTTACATTATCTCGGTGAACCGGAAATAATTTTTGTTGAATTTAAACACGAAAGCATAAGCTTATTTGGGTCTTTTATTTGATTTCACAATAAAGGACCTTCAAATCTTTGTTCAATTGGAACTCTTGTTTACCTGGTTTTCCTTTACAGCAGTTTTCAAAAACATAATACACCGCACTTTCAATTCTCTTTGTGTGGCATGTTTAGTGTTGCTGTTCATAGCTTAAGGGTTTCTTTCTGACTTTCTCGTTGCTTAAGGTCTCTTATTGCTTCATTCTTTCCGACTGCGACATCTACTCATCTGATACTGAATTTTTCTATCTTTCCGATTTATTTTGTAATGGATAGCATTATCAGGCATCTCGTAGGGAGGTCTCTTTATATATTCCATGCAAGGACGAATGACGCCATTATAAATTGATCTATTATACGAAGTATTAATTGCTATTTGAGGCAAAAGATAAGTATTTGGACAAATCTCGATGATTGTCCTTTACAAAATGACGGAGGAAATTTTTAAATATCTGCATTCAATCTTTCAACTTCACCTTTTTGACTTGGTTTGTAGGGCAGAATATTAAACTTTTTTTTATCTCACAGGCCTTACATAAATAGCGTGGTGTGAGGATGCTTATATTACGGTGGGGAGATAGGAGAGTTACTCGTCGCATCGGTGCCGTGTCGTGAGAGATTTCTGTGCTCACGCGTGTTGACGATACGATATATAGTTCTCACCACTCTGCGCACTCACAAGCAGAAGTTAGGGCTCAACGAGCGTCCGAACGAGAAGAGATGTGCTCTGACATTGAACATGTAGGGAGAGTGCGTAATTTCACGTTAGTTAGAAGAACGAGTGACTCTATAGATAAAGTTTTGTTACTATCGCAACATGGTTAACGTTCACACATAGCTAGTAGAAAGCTACTGAGAACAGTCTCCTTTACTAAACTCTTAAGATGAAGGAAGACTGTATCTTTTCTCTAACTTCGTTTTCAAGTCTCTGCTTGGTACTCCACATGCCCAACTTCGCCAGAAGTGAAGAATGGCATGCTGTATGCAAGTCGATATGATCATGCTGCATCTGGTACTTGTATTCAAAGAAGGTTCATTTCTAGTTGCATAGTCAAGCACTTTTCTTAATGGACAAATTTACGTGGTACTACGAGTCTTGGGTTTTTCCTGTAGCGCCATTAACTAATTCTTTGTAATCTCAGGAATTCTCTTTGGTTCCCTATTAAAATCTTCTTTGTGTTAAAGATAAAATTCTTTTCGTTGGTACATCGGTGTTCTTTTCTCCTCTAAAGAAATAAACATTCGGTGCTTTTGCTGGGGGCCTACTCAAATAGTCAGGGGTATATTTTGTTTTTCCCCGTCTTATACTTATAGTTGGCGAAAACTAGTTTAGCCAACAAGTTTCCCAACGGGCTAAGCGTCCCGTTTGTTGTTTGTTGCGAAATATAAAAACAAAGAGGTTGATTATCGGTTAATATAGTGATGGGGTAACCAAACACTGTATTCTTGAACTTTTGCTTAGTGGAAGACATACAGCTAAACATTCCTTATTCTATAATATCCTACTTTGAGTTCACTGCCTCTTAACACTCTTGAAACAAACGATAATGGCTTTTCTTTGGCCGTCATCTGACATTTTTGGTAAAGACTCCCCCTATTCCATAGTCGCAGGCATCTGTACCTCGATAAAAAATGGCTTGGAATAATCTGGACAGTTTAAGCTGAGCGTGTGCATACGACAAGCTTCTCATTTTAAGAGCTCAACTGCTTTTTTGGTGTATCTTCTTTCACATATTCAACTTAACAACTCCTCTTTTAATTAAGTTGATATAAAGATGTTTCGCAATTAGTGGCAAAGTCGACTAATTTAAAAAGCGAAAATAGCGGAGAAAAATCCTAATAAGCGACTTGTGGGTATTCCTTAACACTTGTTGGAGGGACGAAACTCGCTCATGATCTTTCGGCTGGATTGGTCGAAATTCCGTCTTCTTCCTATTTAATCCCTAAATACAAACCAATTTGGAGAAAATGACACTTTACGTCAATTTAACTCTTTTATTTCTCTCTACGCAGTAAAACTTCTCTTTAAGTTTTCAAAAGTGTTCTGCTATTTTTAACCATGATTTGACATCATCTAATACACTTGGGCCAAATTAGGTCTAATTCAAATGGTTTAACGGCGACTTGCATTGTCCCTAGCATAGGTACTTGGGCATGCGGGTGCCAATAATAGATCTGGTTGGCAGGAATATCTTTCCTTGTACGGAAAGCCATTAATTTCTGTGTTTCCTCCTCGACTTCGAGGAAATGATGGCTGGATTCAAGTCACAGGCTACCGTAAAAATGTACTGTCCTAGGCGTACGAGAAATTGTCGTCTAATGAGGGAAGTGGGTAATACATCTGGGACGCTGAGGAGTTCAGGTGCACGTATAGTCTATACAGACCTCTTGGTTTATTTAGAATTCTTTTTGGCCACCAACAAATAGCGGGTGAACTATGTGGCGAAATAGCATGCTTTAGATATATCTTTCTTTAAAGCTTGCATCTGTAAAATTATCGTATGTCTTCCAGCATAGCGATGTGGAAGACGTACTGTTTTCATAAAAAATGAACTTTTGGAGCGTCATCTTGGCTAAAGTTTCTATCTCAACTTCTGTATAGGACATAAGGAACGTGCATCTATCATCTAAGAGCATGAAACGTCCTTGTGATTCCATTAACATCCAAAAGTCTTCATAAATGCCAGGTTTCCTGTTAAAATTGAGAAACAATTGCTTCTTTTTTCTTATCCAGTTTAGATTCCTCCTCTCTTTTCAATCTGTTTTATCGCTCAGACTCTTTTATCATCATGTTACTATACAAGTAGAACCTAACTGCTTATTCTCTATAGCAATAGTAGTTTTATTTAAATCTTCTTCCAAGGATAAGTTCCAAGCTCGGGATGACATTTACCTAGTGTTTTTATCTTCTTCTTAACTAAAAAGGCTTTGTCACTTAGATTTAATATAACTCAATATAACTTCATTGTTTCTAACTGTGCAATACAGAGTTTTGCAATAATCTGGCCCTAAGGAAAAAGCAGTTGTTATTAAACACTTCTTTTCCAGTTCTAAATCTTCTTTCTATCTGGATAACTTTCAAATACCATAAGATTTGCATCATATTCTTATTTGTTCACATCTTCTGGTTCTCTTCTATTTTCTTCGTCTGCTATTAAAGGTCTTCCTCTACTGGAGGAAGTTGTGGAATTTTCTTTGTTCTCTTGAAGAAAAACTTTAATTTATTTATTTCTACTTTGTAAGACTTCTCTAATTGAACTTTAGTATAATAACTCTTTGTAGGCTCTTCAATGAGCCTTTAGTAATAAATCTCTTTGTAGGCTTTTCAGAAATGGAGCCTTTATCTAATTAATCTTTGTAGCTTTTCAACTTGAGCCTCTATTAATAATCTCTGTGTAAGGCTTTGTCAAAATGGAGCTTTATTCAATTTACTCTCTGAGTGTAGGCCTTTTCAACTTGAGCCTCTATTAATTACTGGTTACAATTATCATGTTTGTTAATTTAAACTTATCATTTCTATTGGAATTACTTATGAAATCTTTTCTATGATTATTAATCATTCTATCTTGCCTTAGTTATCTTTCATCTGATTCATGAGAAAAACTTCCTACTTTGGCAAAGATTTTTAACTTAATTTCGTTATTCCTCTTTCTTTAAGATTTAAATGCGTGAAGAAAGGTCTATTGTTATAGGTAGATTAAGCTTAAAATACTTGTACCGATATGAATTGCCATTCCAAGCTCCAAGTACTCAAGTCTTCACACTAAAAAGGTAACTGGGTAAAACTGTTGGTGTAGCCTTAGAAGTAGATCAACTTCTCCTATAGGGTGATATTGAGTTCCAATCCTTGAACTATAATACTGCTTCTTTAAGAGACAGTTTAAAATCTTCTTCTCTTTCTATTTCCTTTAATCTATCAACGATATCAAACAGGTTGTGCTCCCTAAATCTAGTAGGCTATGAACTTCAACTCGTCTGACTTTGTTGGAGTCAAAAATAATTGACAAGAAATGAAGCAATTTTGGGGGTCTAATCCTACACCAAAGTAAGTAGAGTTACTAAACACCTCTCTTCTTTAAGCTGGAAGTATTTTCTTTAATTACTGTTCTAATTCACCTTTTCTTCACTTTAAATCTTTGCCTAGAATCAAAAATTTTGTTCTCTGGTAGAGAGATCTGGTGTGAAAAACTGTTCGTTCTCTTCTTCTTCATCTCAGCATCCAGATATTGTCTCATGTTTTGGATCCGTTGATGATTAAAATCAGCAATGAACTCTGGTATGTTTTTTGGGACTCTTACTTGATAGCTACGCGTCGATTCTATAGAGTAAGAGTTTTGGACTTTCTAGTATTTGAAATTCAATTGTTAATCTGACTTTTGAGCTCTTGACCCATTATCAAAGTCATTGGGGTTTTTATATGGTATTACCATATTATTTCATTTTCATTAGGTATCCATACAGGGGCATTCTTGCAATTGACTCGAACCCGCGGGCATGGAATTTCTACATACTCTGCAGTATGTGGTATTCCAACCACAGTTTCGGGAATGATGGCCTAAAGATTCACATTTAGGCAATAGTCCATATGCACTTATATTTAGCCTCTTTACTGGAGAGTTTCTTAACTACTCCTTATTAAGTCTTATATGTGTTGAAGAAAGGCTTGTTCTTTTTCCTGACAAATTTAGAAAGTGTTTCTTCATCCCTACACATTCCATGGTTCTGTTCCTCATGGGAGGGTTGCTATGTAGTTCTTTCTTCTTTAACTTCACTAATATTGAGTGCTATTGTTAGGGCTGTATAGAACATCCTAGCTGTATTTCCTTCTTATCTTGATTCAGGCTCTATGGTTAGTACTGGAACAAGACTCCTTCTTCTATTTGACTAGGATCGTAAAATTTTCTTACGAAACTTAAGTCTGGATTTAAAGACTGTTAAAACTTTTTTCTCTAAGTCTCTAGTCCTCTGAATTCTTCCATACTCTCTAAAGTTTAGTCCATTATTAAAGATATTTTATCTGTTGAGAAGTGAAATCCAAAGGAAGTCTCAATATCTATGAAGTTTTTTCTGATATTCCCAAGAGATTCTTCAAGTCAAACATGAATTCAGTAAGAGTTTACATGTGGTCTCCTTTGAAATTTCATAAACTGTTTCAATAAAAACACAGATCGTTCGGCTTGTCTGGGTTTGAGAAATCTCATTGAATTAAAAAGTGCTTTGGCTAGATGGGTCTTACCCTAGAAAGCTATTATTTTCGAGATATACTGGCGGCCCCTCTGATGCAGAAAATTCAAGATAGAGTTGGTAGTCTTAGCATAGTCTTACTTTTCTGTCTTATGTCAGTTACTTAGACTAAGTGCCGTATGCTTCGTCCTTGCAGACGTTGATAAGGTAATCCTCAAAATTTAATGCTACAAACTTGGGTCTGGTTTCTCTTCCCTACAATTTTAATTCTTTAAGCTAAACTTCTGGAAGTGGAGGGGCATACGCAGGTTGGAAATATCTCCATAAGGGGGGTCATATGGTATGGATTGTAACCACGGTGCATTGTAGAGAGGGGTTGCTTTGCCAGCTGTAATCGGGTGGCTGCATACTGCAAAGATATATTTATAAAAATATTTTGGGATGGTCCCAATGGATTTCTGAGGTTGTCCTCCATATAAAGTATCACTTGCTTGGCTCTGTCCAACTCCACTAAACTCACTTCTATGTTTAAATATTTCTGTTTGGCCATTCCAGGAAGGATAAGTCTTCTTTTTATTTGAAGGGGGAGTGGCCCCGATGATGTTAAATGTTGGTTAAAGTGTTTTTATATAAAAACATTTGTCTTTTGGAGCACCTTCGGTATTTCTGCTCGTATTTCTGTATTCTGGTTGATGCAGTTCCCAGTGTTCCTCTGATTTGGGGTTTACGCATTGTATCACTGTTAGAAGGAGGTAGATACTGGAGGAATCCATACCTTTTGTGTGGGGTTTTCCTTATCGTTGGGTTTTGCTCCTGTTATTCTTATTGCTGTTTTCTGTCCAGTCAGTAGTCTTCACTTCGCTGTTAATCATGATATTCATCTTGATTAACTCTTCTGTATTCGTCTTCTTTAGTTGATATTATCCATGTTCTCATCCATTGTTCTCGCTGTTGATATATTTTTTCTAAGTCTGTATTGTTTCCCTTCAGCTGCTCCTGAAGCTCCATTAGGGTCAACTGGTCCGGCTGATAGGCCCTTTGGAACCAGGTAGCAGAGATGGAGAAACATGTAGAAATACAAGCCGGTAAAGACTATTGTTATCAAACGATAGTCATACGATTAAACTTTGAATTAATCTCAAGTTAATCATAATAAAAAAAACAATGTCTACAGCTGTTTCAAATAAAAAAAAACTAAAGTCTCAAAACATATTTTTTCAAAGTTTCCAAAAAAAACACTAACTTTGACCACCCAAAATATTTTTCAAAGTTCAAAGACTATACGTAGATCTTTTAAAATCTACTATTTCTTGTAGAATATTTCCAAAAATGCGGTTTGTTCAATAATTGTAAGTAAAGTGCTATTCTCTTTTAAGCCGAGTTTTATTAAATAAAAATTAATATATAAAATAGTTTTTTTTCACTGTTAATTATAATTTACATTCTTCCAAGTTATAACTATTAATAAAATTTTAAAAAATAATCTCTTCGATTGGAATTAAATAAATAATTGTTCTCTTTAAATATTTTTAAATTTCACGTTTAATAAATAATAAATAATAGTTCTGTTAAATTTTTAAATTCAAAGTCACCCTAAAGCTGAAAATAAGAATTTCTGTCCATATTTAAGATATTTAAGAACTCTGCAAGGACATGTGAAGAATTTCAGAATTTACATTTCAAAATTCTTGTAATATATATCAAAGGTCTATTGTAATTATAATTTAATTAATTCTCAGTAGTAAATTAACTAAGCAACTATCCCCTTTTTCAAGTCGGGTGTGTTAGTAATAATGTTAAGAGGTCATTTAGATTAGGAATTCTTCTGGGTCAAAGGTTTTTTGTTCTACCTGTTCTTCAAAGTCTTTCAAAGTTAAATGAATGTATTCTGCTCGAAAATTTTCTAAGTTGGATCGATCAATTTTTAATATATATAAATTTCATTCTGTTCTAATTTGTGGTCTTTATAATGACGTCTGTTGAGTACGCATATTTTTAAAATAATTACAGGTCCAGTAACATAATTTCTAAATTGCTTTCTGTATCAATAATATAATAGATTCCGTGTCTCAATTGTTTTAGGTACAAGAGAAAACCAACTTTCTAAGATGTATCATTTAGGTACAAAAATGAACATTTAGTTTTCTGTAATTTTTGGTCAAATTTGCGGCAATTTGAACCTTTCGTGACCTTTGGTGACCTTCTGTGCCTTTGTGCCCGTGACCTTTGGTAGCCATTTGGGTGAACTTTGATGACCTTTGGTGACCTTTGGTGACCTTGGTGACCTTTGGTCAAAGTGACTGTTTGTCTGGGTGGCCTGGGTCTTGTCCAAAAGGTTTTTCCTCACTTTGATAATTAATTATTAACTTTTCATTCATTTTTAAAGATTTTCTGTAATCTGGAACAAAAAAACTTTTTTTTTATTCACTCAAAAAAAAAACACTTGGCTTCTAAAGCCTTCAAAAAAAAAAAACGGGTTTAAAAAAAACCGGGTTAAAAATAATTAAAAAACGTCAATTTTAGCCACCTAAAAATATTCGCGGCAACTACGTCAACTTGATATAGGTAAATATTAATCAATGAAAAGTATTATAAATTTATTATTCATAAAACAAAACATTTTCATTTGAGCTGAGAGTATTAGAATATATATAGTATATAATTATTATATAATAGATATAATATATAGTAATACTATAGTAATTATATATATATATATATTAAACAGTGTGTGTGTCTGTTTGTATGGTGTAAGAGAATAAAGCGCGAGAAAAGGAAAAAGGAATGGGGAAAGAACAATCTCCCTTCCCTCCGGATACTCCAATGTCAGTGCCGATTTTTTCCCTTCCCTCAACTCCTTAGTCTTACGTCTTCCTTTACTATTTGATTCATATAATATTGAATGGATGTAACCAAATTCACGCACACACTTTTGTAAACAACATCTTTCAAGACTTGTCGTATTGTACCCTGCTGCTGTTTTCACTCTTTAGTAATCTTCTACTAGCCTATAAATTACTTAAACAATGATAATTAGAAAAATGGGTTTTTACTAAAATGATTCTCTAAATCTATTCCATTAATTTCTTATAAGAAATAAAAAAAAGTTAATTAACTAAAGATTGCAATTTATTAACTATTTGTACCAGCTGTTTAAGATTGCGTATTTTCCTTATTGTATTCTCTAAAGAACTTCTCTGAGGAACCGTCAATAACGAAAAATGCCATTATTAGTTCTTGTTTGTATTATTGCTTGTGCTAACTAATTTTGTCCTTTTAAAAAAGAAACAAAAAGAAAACATAACAAGATACAGTAGTGATTATAATTAAAAATTCATATTTCTTTACTATTTAAAATATTATCTAAAAAATCTTGTTTTATTAGATTTGTTCACACACTTTCTATATTAAGTAGCTTTTTTTCTATGGCTATCATAGGGGAATTTTTGTCCCTATCACCCTTGTAAAAAATTAGTTTGTAAACTTTATTTGGAAAACAATAACATGATATGTTTTCGATTATAATTTTTAACACCTTTTTGTGTTGACATTTGTACAATATGAACACAGATGATATTATTAAAACACAGTGTAAATAATCATAACTAGCATGCCAAATGTCCACATCTTCTAATTTAATTTAAGATTTAGTGTGAAATCTGTCTTTTTGTGTGAAAATATGTTTCAGTACTTAGCAGTACCTTCTTGAATTTTCCACCTTTAACAGCTTGGCAAAGGTTTTCGATTTGGAGTTTGGAGTCCTCTAAAAGTGACAAAGACAAAAGGGAATCACCTTCTCAAAATTGTTATAAATACAATTGGCTTGGTGGGTACAGAAAATCAATTAGGTTCGTGTAGGCGCAGTCCCTCACCGTATTCCTTACGGTCCTATTGTCTGTCCGTCGTGAAGAGTAGTGGCATACTTACACAAACTCCAATTTTTGTAAGTCGCACACGCACTACTAAATGAGAAGATTACGCTCAACATCCTTGATGCAGGAAGACAGTCTATGGCCGATCATATTTCATGCCACGAGTAATGTAGGTTATAAAAACGCAAACTTCAGAGAGTTTTATTTATCTCCTTCAAATTCCAAAAAAATAATAAAAAATATCCAAATTAAAGCTAATCTGAAACTAATCTTGAAAAACCTAATTAACAGAAAAAATGGGAAATACGAATCGAGCTTACATCATAATTAGTTAAAGAGTATTAACTGTAATTAAAAATTAATCTAGTCGATTCTTCAGGATATAAAATATTAATAAAAATACAGTAAGAAATGTTCATTTGATATCTATTATATCATAATAAAATGTGGTTCCAATGATGAACAAATTCCACATTGTTGTTGATTAAAAATAAAAGAAGTATTAATTAATAAATTATGTATTAATTAAACAAGAGTATATCAATACGAGATATTAATGTATATTTCAAGTGACAAATTGTCAGTCGAAAACAGTCTTTATTTTTAAAAACAATAAATATTACAAAAGATATTATGTATTATTTATGATTTATGATTTTGCTAGCTTCATATATTATATTGATTTAGAAGTATGGGACCGGTCTTTATAACTTTGGGCAAGTAGGTGGAGAAAAGTTTTAAAGTGAGGTGAGGAATGTCTTATTCTCAGTAGGTCTCACTAGGTGCAGTCTAAAGGGAAAAAGATATAAGTGAGTGTTACACACCCTAGAAAGGAAAAAGAAAAATGAATATACACATTTTGCCAAAGGGAGAATAAGAGTATATGCAATATAATAATATATGATAGAATAAGAATAAATATGGCAAAGTAGTGGCCATAGCTTTAGTGTATATCACCTTTTTAAGAAAAAACTCGAGTATCATTAATATTCTTCGCGCCTATACGACATACCTTAAAAGGAGCTATTACATTAAGCTTTTTAGCTTAAGCAGACTTTTCAGGCCCACAAACAAGAACGAGCTTCTCTGTCGGTGGATCAACCGCGTTTTTGAAAGGAATCGCATCCCTCAAAAACCCTTCCTTTTAATGCTTCACTTATACGCCCAGCAGTTAACGATTTCTCCCTCCTTCATTTCCGTCACATTCTGCCTCGGTCTCATCTAATCCTATTTTCGTTGAAGGTGGAAGTCTTAAAATGGAATTTCTTGGAATAAATCTAGGTTTAATCTAGATTGATTCCTAGATTCCGGAAAGCCTCAAGAATGGATTTGATTTCCGTGAAATGACTAGATTGAGAGCTCTGATTCACAGACCTATTTCAACACATGGCGCCAATTTTTACGATCCAAAGCGTCAAAGAAATGCGGTGAATCAGGTCATAAAAAAGATATTAAGAGGGAAAGTTAATTGAAACAAAACTTGTTGCAAGAGAGCCCATGTTTATTGAGGAGTAAATTTCGCAACAGAGTTGTTATGTGAAATCATATGTTTTTTATTATGTTAAATCAATAAAGAATTTATTGATTTATTTATTGAGAATTTAGAATTTTATCATTATATTTCTGCTCTCTTTTTCAATAGTACTATATAAAAGTATATATCTATACTATATACTTATATAGTTCACTTTATTTATATATACTTATAAATATATATATTATATAAAAATATTATTATATATGATTTAGTATATAGTAATTGTAGCCTTACTTGTAATTATATAGTATATAATTATATATAGATAGTATATATTACTATATTAATTCTAGTATAGTTAAAAATATTGAGTAAGAAAAAAAAAAAAAAGAAGAGTGTGTCGCAGTTTGACGTAACGAGCGGATCATGACGGTATAAAATAAACTACCACCAGGTTAATCGGGTAAGGAGAGGTGAGGGGACAGAGAACGTGCCGTATTGACAAATGCGTCGCTTGGTCAAATCAATCGAAAGGAATCAAGGACACATGTAACCCGCTTTAAGAAAACTATAAAGAACTAAGAAAACTATAAAAGTACTATAATGGAACTTTTTACGTTGATCCGTTTTTTTTTTATTTTTCGATATTCTTCTTCTTTTTATTGCAAATGAGAAATTGGATGGGATAGTTATTGTGTTATGCGTAATTAATTAATTGCAGGAAAGAGACTGCTTGCCGTAACTTCATTTAATTGAAATATTTTTATTCTTTTAATTAATAAAAATAACTTGTTTTTTAAAAACAAGTCAAGTATCAATAACATGAAACATTTTTTTCTTAGAAATTCAATATTTGATTTAATAATCAATATATCTAGTAAACTATGAGTAGTATAATATATATATATATATTAGTATAATTATATATATATAATTATATTATACTATTATATAGTAATAATATATATATAATATATATATATAATAGTATATATATATATATATAATATATCTATTATATATATCTATTTGAGGTAGGTGGATATAGTAAGTGTGTATGTTAGCGATGCATGTGTAGTACTCACATTTGTATACACCGTATAGTACGTAGACGTACTAGCATGTTGAAGTTTGCAAGATACGAGAAAGCCCAGTGAAATTTAGACACGTGCATATCATAGGGCATGAGAAGCGCTTAGGAACTCACAGCCTGGTTGTTTGTTTACATATGAAGAATACTTGGAAATAGAAGACATAAGAGGATAGGATACGATTTTGCATCTTTTTTTTTTTCTTATTCTTTTTCTTCGTGATAGAGGAAATCGTATTAACAAAGAATATTGTTTAACACTACGCTATAATTTTTCGATTATTAGACCTAGTTTTTGAGCTTAAGATTGATGTAATGAAGAAAGACAATCCAATATCGTATCGAGTTGAGTCTGAGCAAATTGTAATTTTTTATTTAAAGGAGTAGATTTTGTCATTCAGACTTAACACTGATTTGTCATTTCAATTGAGAATTTGGGATGTGTTCATAATAATTAAAGCGGAAGCTTTAAATATTTTTAGTTTTTACAAAAAACAATCGTAGGTAAGTTCGCAAATTTTTTTGCATGAGTATAGTGTTCATAATTAGATTTTGACTCATGAAAAAAGTACTTTTATTTCTCCCCAAATAAAACCATTTTCTCATTTTGTTCAACTATCAACAGCTCCACTAACCATACTTACCCACTTTATTTCACTTTCCACTAACAAGTCACTAGGATGGCTTGAAGAACGAAATGCAGTTGAGAATGTCTGACACTCTCTCTAGCGGAGACACAGAGGAAAAGATAGCCCCGTGTTAGGGAGTACCAAACAGTTCGTGGATAATCCTTCCCCACTTGAAGGAAGCTATCCGCGCACCACCTGAGGCAGGGGGGGGCCGATACGCTTACGAACTTGAAAGAGAAGAAGTGAAAGGGGAAGAAGAAGTAGAAAATAGGGAGACGAAAGATTGAAATAAAAGATGAGGAAAACGGTTGGAAGGGAAGGAGAGAGAGAAGGCAAAAGGAGAAAATCGAAGCCGCAGCATTTATGCTCAGGAGAGCCAGAGCGCTCCACAAAATGTTTTTGTATGGAAAACAAGCGAGAAGAAGAGATGAACGGACTCAGACCCCAATAACCATTAGTTTGTAAAAACAACGCGAAACAACAATGCTTAGCCAGTGGAAGACCCGTTCCTAGGGAAAACGGCGGGCTATATATTAGAGGAAGAGTACAGCTTCCAGTGCAAAATTTTCAATAGAAGCTATGATGGAATTTGTCAGCTATAAGGGTGCTGGAAACATTCCTTCATTTTATTTATCCAAGAATAAAAGCGACTTAGATGGATATATCAAAATTTTAGCTTAATGGAGCCCTTAGGCAAAGTTGTTTGAGAAAAACAGGTTAATTAATGTTGATAACGAAAAGTATTTTGGAACTATACTCGATTCCAAGGAAACTCATTCAGTACTAAGAAGAGCAATTTTAAAAAGAGTTTTGATCCGAGTTTGGTATACAGAATTTCTGTGCTACAGAAGTGATCGAATTGGAGGAGCAAATAGCCCCTCCACCCAATTTGGTGTAAAGAAGTATCAATGGAGAGGTTAGGAGAAATTTCAAGTGCTTAGCTGTAACTGATATTAGAGAAAAAATAGAGCTCCGGCCGAAGAACTAAAAGCGCGCCAGAGTTTGGTTCGAAAAAGGGTGTGAAAAAAGAGAACCAAGGAAAAATAAGCGCATTGCAAATTGTCTTGAAGTCGAGATTAGCAAAAGAGACAGAAGAAAATCAGGGGGAAATAACCGAAAAAACAGAGGGAAAGGCAATTTCTTTACCTTCCCAAGTTGCAGTTCGGCCTAAAGAAAAGAAGATAACGCGAACAGTAGCCGAGTTGTGGGGACCCGCTGAAAGATCGGTGGAAGTATCACCAAAAGGAGAGCAATATGGTTGTCGAATAACGATCGCTTTTGAGGAGAAACAGCGAGGGATCGACGTAACAGCCGTAATCGATACAGCCGCTCCTGTCTCGATGGTCAGCAGAGATGCATTCGAAGCCTTAAAAGAAAAGGAGAAGATAGAGTTTCTATGTGAACCTTCACCATTTAGATTGAAAGGTTTAAATGGACTGCAACCTCGACAATATAGACAAGAAGAACTTTGTTTTAAATTAGCAGATAAAATCCAACGCACCAAATTTTTATTGCATGAATTAATTCAAGAAAAATGGCAGATAGTTTTAGGAATATATAATTAAGTAATCGAATGTGCTAGTCTGAAAACTCTTCAAGCGTCAAATGACGCGTCTTGTAGCGGTGGAAGATCGTATCAAATCCCGCTTTTCATCATCGAAGAACCTCGGAGAGAAGGGTTCGGCCAGATACATAATGAGAACCTGTGATCCACCTTCCACAAGGAAGAATCAGGCGGGCGGAGACGAAGAGCGGAGGACGAAGAAATTTAGATTTGCAGGAGAAAGGAGGTGGGCAAAATACTGAATGGTATAATTTATATGATATGTAATATATACTATAATTAATATAATATATATATAATATATATATATAATTATGTAGTAATAATATTTATTATTATATATATATATAATATATTTTAAT
>JABUQX010003097.1:12500-38906 GCA_015478945.1 Trachelipus rathkii
GTTATTGTATTCTGAGTATGAAGGATTTTTCCCATGAAAGAAATACGCCTTCTTCGTAAATTTTTATAGCTGAGCCTTTATCGCACTCAAACCTTATTTTGATAAAATTAGAATACATATTCTCGATAACACATGTCGCCCTAAGACTACTGCATATGATGTGTACCATAACTTCCGGACTGTATGCTCGGCTTCCCTACTTTGGACCCCTTTCCAGTGATCTCCCTTTTAGATTAGAAACATCTTATAAAACAAAAACTATCCCCAATGCAGAAAGTTTCTTATATCTTTTATTAACAAACAACTCAATTGGCAGTTCATTTAAGATTAAAAAAAGCATCCCCATGAACTTGAAGGTCACACATCGTGTACAAATATAAATGTGCCGACTGTGACATCGACGACTATGTAGGTCAAACTTCCTATAACTAAGATGCGAGCCATCAAACACATGAGGACATTTCCTTCGAACTAATCTCCCATCTCTCAACCAGAGAATTTAGCTGCAGAGATCACTATGACCTCAATAGGCACCCTAAATCTCTTCAAAAATACTCTGCATTCTTCAAAATGCTTCTAGAGATGAAGAACTTGAAAATTTGGAATCTTTATTATATAAAAACACGTTAAACCTAACACTTAACATCCACAAGGCTTCTTTGGTACTCCTGAATGCCTGTAAATATACTGAATTTCGCTGCCAAAAACGAAGCACGATTTGACTTTTGAGCTTTTCCAAACAATTGAGATCAGCTCGCTGTTGAATGGACGTAGCGGCCTTCGATTTTCGGATAAAACGAGAAATAAAAAAAAGAAATAAAAACAAATGGTATTATACTTTACAAAAAATTGATCCAACGTGTTGTGCATCGCGAGTTTACGATTTGGAAGAAATTAGATTAAAACTGATTTTATTGAATCATGAACCATTCGAATTTCAAACGGGCCTACCACGCCTTCATTTTTTTTTTTTGTTAATTAATATACGTTTGTAAGCATTTCTTACATTTTGCGCAAAAGTTTAACAAAACGGACATCGCCACAACTCTAGCATTTACGTTCGTAATACAACAAATGATAAAAGCGCAACACACCTATATAAACATACAGTAGGTCAAGATAGCTTAGGAAACACCCTCATCAGACCACAAAAAGAAAATCAATCTTAATCTCCTTCCATATATATTATTATATATATATATATATACCTCCTACTTTATTCCCAAGCAACTATATATATATTATATATATATTATATAATATATATAATATATATATAATATATATATATAATATTATATATATAGTATATATGATAATATATATATAGATATATATAATAAATAGGTAAAAAATAAAATATTAACGCAAAATTTAAAAAAAGAAGGAGAAAATGAAACTAATTTCTAGAAATTTTAAATTCTCTTCGTCTGAAAGCAAGGGGCTAATCCCCTCTCATCATTTCTTGCTTTTCGTGAATGGTTAGGTTGATTAAAAGAGCCAAAACCTATTAAACTATCACAACAGACAACCCATGCAGGAGTAAAATGCGGGACATGGTACGTGAAATATATATTAATAATAATATTAATATTAATATTATATATATAAATATAAATATTAATAATATAATATAAAATATATATAAATATAAATAATATATATATATATATTAATATATAATATAAATATATATAGATAAATATATAATATATAATATATAATAATAGTTATATATATATTATATGTTATGTATAGTATTCAAAATTATTAAAGCCAAATGTTTATTTGGGCTGTAGGGAATGAACTACTGGTTTCTCAAAAGAAATATTAGCAGTTATTCAGCGAAACTCAGGAAAAAAAAAAAAATACCAAACAAAATCGATAAGAAAATGTTTAAAAGGCTAAATATCAACATGGAGCCCTCAACAGATTCAAACGAAAGCTTTAAATATAAAGAAAAATCATAGTAATACGAATTATAGACTGGGATTAACAAAACAAATGTCAAAATGAAAAAAATAAATAGATAAATCTCTTAATATAAAAATCACAATATAAGTTTTTGCCATAAAGTATTTATGTGAAAAGTATATATAAAAAGTTAGGGAGCGAAAAGGGAGATCGTATTGTTTTTAATCGAGGCTACCAGAACTTTTATGGGAAATCTACTCCCGACTTCAGAACTCCATATTACCCACTATGAAAGGACTGGTTCTGACCCCGACTCGAAACTCACCGCAATATCCAACATGGAAGATATATTAAAATATATATATAATACAATATAATAAATATATAATAAGAGACAATAATAATAATATAATAAGATAAATAATAAATATAAAGATATATAAATATTTAATGAAATATAGTATAATATAATGGTTTTGAAGTTTCGATAAAGAAATAAATAATAATATCTTATTACATCGGTTCAATTTATTTTAGCAAATCAAAAAAACATATAAAAATGATCCTAGTTAATATATATCAACCCACTATATAATATATAAAATAAGATAATAATAAAATATACCGTATATATATAATAATAATCCCTAATAATAATAATCAGGTATAAAATATATATATATATAATATACATAATATATACTATAAAAAATATATAATAAATGTTATTATTATTCTTTTCTAATACTATAAAATTTATTATTAAAAAAATAAATATATATATATAAAATATATATAATAATATATATTATTAATATAATATATATATATATATAATAATATATATCAGTGAATGGGTTGAATACCGTGATCAACTTATTGAAATTCGAATCTAGATATTCCAATGTGTGTATGTAAGAATGTTCTAATTACCGAATCCACTAATCTTTCGTGATAATGTCGGATCCTAGAAATCCGAATTCCGTGTGATGAGTTGAAAAAATTCTCGAATCCGAAATCACCATGTGAAATAGCTTGAAATGCCGAAATCCGGGATTCGGAATCCTTCCAATTGGATTTTTATACGAAAAATAAATAACAGAACAACCATGGAAGAATAATACAGGGGAGGCAGAGAGGGCACTTGCCCCTAGGGATGGGCCGGAGAGTGGAATTAGCCGGAAAACGGATATCGCGGCTGAGGAGATTAAAAAACCACAGATATCGGCGAGTGGATTCAAATATAAAGGAAGTGAAATCACTTCCTATTTCATATCCAGTAACTTAGGAATATATAATATATAACTTATATATATAACTTATATATATATATACCTACTATATATATATATATATATATATACCTCCTCCAATATATAACTTATAAATATATATATATTAATATTACTATCAACTTATAATGAAAAGATGTACTAAAAGCAAATGAAGAAGTCTCAAAAGAAAGATGCTTGGTATTAAATAGAGGAAAAAAAGAAAAATATAAAAGGTGCATAAGGTGAGGCGAGAAAACAAGAGGTAACATGAACAGCTTTGGAGAAGGAAAGGGATGAAATGGGGAAACGTAACCAATGGGCCTATAGGAAGCTCTTTCTGCGGAAGCGCGATAAAGGTTAGAATGAGAATAAGGGCATCTGCTCTAGACATCTATAATAGGGATGGTGCCTTTGTAACTGATGACACATGGATGTTGAGGGGCAGTGTAGGACAAGAACACTTTCAAAAATCTGCCCAGTCAATATTCCCATAATAACGAGGAAACGAGGCTGATCAGTGCTGGGCCCTCCTGATGATGCAAGAAGGAATAGGGTGGATGTGTTGGGGAATGCCTTATTCGCTACGAAAAGAGAAGGAATATAATAGGTAGAGTTGAGGAAAGTTTGTAAGAATGGTAAATCTAGGTAGGAGATAGATATGATGAAATTTACTGTGCAAATGGATACAAGAACGGAAGTGCGAGATGGGTGATTGATTGGATTGGAAGTTGTGTAATTAGCGTTTATGAGAGGTATTAGTTCACTGGGGGATATGGAAGAGCGGTAATATACGCCACTATATGAAGAGTAAGGAGAGAAGGGGGACGTAGAAATAGTATAGGGGAATAAGAGTTGTATTGAGTGATCTCCTCAGAAGGTATATGCTGGTATTTTGCGTCGAAAGAGTGCGTCGAGTGATTGAATGACTGATTGGTGAAAGAACCAAGGTGCGTTAGGAGGGTAGAGGATGTGTGATTCAAATCATAATTACATTGAAAACAGATGATTGAGAAAATTGAGGGAGAAGAAGATTAATCCTCGCATTTAGGTTTATGGATTGCAACAGGCGTATGAATAGAGTTAGATAAGAGGAACCGGTTTATGCGCCCACGGTGTTAGTACATATTGGTGATGTGGTGTAAGGCTTAGCGGTGAATGGAATCAAAAGTATGCTATTGACGATAGTGAAGCGTGTGTAGAATAAATGGTGTCAATGTTGATTGGTTTAGGATTAATTAATGCGGAGTGAGACAGGGGTTGTGTTATGTCTCCTTGGTTATTCAATTTGTATATTGGATGGGGTTATAAGAATTCGAGGTGGGATGGCAGGAAATGGTGTTAGAATGATGGAGGAAGAGAGATGGGTTGAGGGTGCCCTACCTATTATATGCGATGATTTTGGTTCTTGTGGCAATCTTGAAGGAGACTGAGAGGATTGTAGAGAGCAGATTTGGCAGGGTCGTGTAAAAGGAAGTTGAAAGTTAACGTGGACAAAGTAAGGTTATGCGTTGTGGTGAGACAGTCCCAGTGTGAAGTTGATGTGAGATTGGTGAGCAGCTGCCACAAATCGTCTGAGATTACAATATTTAGGTAATGTTGATGAGAAGGGAACGGATGATGCCAGAGTGTAGTAGGAAAGTTGTGAAGGGCAGAAAGGTGGCTGGTGCAATTAAAATCGTTGGTGAATGTAAAGACTCTAACTTGAGGTGTGCTACGAATCATTACATGAGGGTAATAGTATAGATTACCATGTGTTAATTGTATATAGTGAGACTATGGTCTGGAATAAGAAGTAATGTAGAAGTAATTGATAAAATGAGGAATGAACTTATTAGAGAGTTGTGTGGTGTGAAGAAAGGGGTAAATGAGAGAATAAATGAAAAAGTATGTTTGAGTTTTTAATGAATGAACAAGGATGAGATGAATAGTCGGTTGGTTAAGCGGATGTATAGTGGTGAGTGTGTTGGGAACCGATTGTTCCTTTACCAGCTGATAATTCGTCTTCACAGATGGTTCCTCAATCAGATGATGATTCGCCTTCCATGAAGACCAACTCATCTACTGAGCAATAGGACCAATAGTGCGGTTGTTTAAAAAGTCAAGTGTATGAAGTTTCGGCAGAATAATTCTTGCTTTAAAATACGTTAGTTTGGCTTAAAAAAATGGAAGAAAAAATGTTTTTCTCAAGGACATTATAGAACTCAAGTCACAACTTTCGAGACGCTAAACACATTTCATATTTGTATAATGACTTGCAAAATTAAATTGTACTTAAATAAATTTAGATAGTTAAGATAGTGAATAATATATTAATTTACAATTGTTATAGTTTTATAATATTTGTCATGAGGTAATGGAAACCCATTTTGCATAACAAGTTATTAGTATTGTACTGTTTAACAGAGTTTTAGATATGCTTACAAAATAAGTAAGCTAACCTTTTGCATTTACAGGGTTCACACTTTCTGGAAAGTCAGGGAAAGTCAGGGAAAGTCAGGGAAAAAAATAAATTGGTCAGAAAGTCAGAACGTTTCTAAACACACCTGCTGAAAGTCAGGGAAATTCCACAAAAAGTCTAGCTTGAAAACACGCTCACGGGAATAAACATTTCCAGAGAACATATGACAAGAAAGTGGATTCCAAATTATTAACACATGTGACATATTTGAGACTCACTCTTATTTTTTCAACTAACATGTGCAATTATAATTAGTGAGAATGAGAGAATGTTGATTTGATAAGTGAGAAACATGAAAAGGATTGGGCGAGGAATGACATTACATAATATGCTACTAATAATGACTGTTTCCTGTCGTATTTTTAGGTTCACTATTACCATTAACTGATTCATTCTTCTATTCTGTTCGATTAAAGTTGGTTACAATCTCAGTCGTTGACCCCGATGAGGTCCGCAACTTTGAGTATAGATGAGTTTTAGACTGTAGTGGGACTTATGACTTAAGTCTGTTTATCATCTCTTGTATACTTCTGTAAGAGATAATAAAAGCTCATTACTTTTGTGAGAGATGTCTCTTATTTTTATGAGGTTGAGACAAAATTTTTGATTTTGTGCAAGACAAAAAAAGAAAAAAAAGAAAGAAAAAAAGAAAGAACAAGTTACCACCACCGAGACGGCGCATGATTTTAAACAACTTAATAAACAAACAACGTCACAAACCCTGTCTAACATGAATGCGCCAACATTGCACATCAAACAAACCCTCTAAAGTAAATGACATATTCCTCCAAAACCATGCTATAAACGTAACAATAAATTCTACAAAACACTATATAAGAACATAAACTACCTCCCCCCCCCTCTCTCCCCCCCCCCCCTCCCCCCTCCCCCGCCCCCCCTGTGCCGTTGAAGGTATTTATTATTTTTATAAATATTGATTCAAGCAAAAAAAAATTCTTTAACTTTAACGACAGTGGTTGGACCAATACTGAAACCGTTGGTCCATTCCTGTTCACAGATTACAATGTCTCGTACTTAAATATATATTGAAATATTTCTATAAGTCTCAGTATAAAATGCCTGCTACAAAACACAACAACTAAGCCTATCTTTAGCATTTTAGAATATTTAACATGACAAACTAGAGAGAATGCCAGACTGTGCAATATCAAATGACAGAAAAGATATTTAGTAAAAGTAACTATCCTCGTAAGTACAAGCCTGTTCCATATGGCTCTCACATGGACCTTAGTATTATGTTTCAATACAGCCAAACAAGTGGAAAAAAGATTTAGAATTTTATTGCTATTAGTAGCATTTGTACACCAATAACTGAATCACAGATTCTGTTGCTGAGAATACTCTACTTTGCAGTGATCTGCGTGAAGCATCATTCTACCCTTGAAATATAATCAAAATATTTTTTGGTATGTTGATTGTCCTTCTAAGAGACTTTGTTGAGTTTTTTCATTCCTTCATATAGCACCTGAGAATTCAAATGGGTTATTGCGTTAATTGTTGGACAAATTATTAATATTTAGGACTGATTATTTATTCGCATGGAAATGCGACAGTGGTAAGGAGGGTTTTCTATAAATTAGCAATTTTAGTGGAGAATCTGAAAGAACATACTCTGATTTCTCAAAGAACAGCTATGCAAAATCTATAAGATTCTCATGAAAGTATTCATATATATAAGTTCCTATCACTCAAAAAATGTTGACAAATGTAAGAGTCTGCCCATAGGAGATATGAATAACATCTCTCTTGAAAACCAAAACTAGAAAGAAAAAGAAGAGATAAAAAGGTTGAAAAAAGAAAATATCCATACAGATCAATTAACTTGAAGAGCAGAGAAAGATGTTAAAAAACTGAAGCTTAACAGAAGAAGCCGCTATAAAATCAAAAATTCAAATGCTTGAGAAAGAAAAGTTAATCTACCAATCTCCCTCATTTTAGAACTGTGTGAACAGTGGACGCCTAAACTTTAGGCTATTATATATAAGCTTAATTTATTTCTTTTTTGCTATATACAACTGTTTTTCTATTTTGAAAAAATAAAAAAAGAGTTTGCTTTGGACGTTCTTTGCACAAATGTCTTATACTATAAATAAATAAATATATTTTTTAAATTCATCCATGAATGATAATAACAATTTTCTAAAGTTAAAGGAAATGTTATTTAATGTATGAACTGAGTAAAATAGGCTGCAATAATATATTATAAAGTAGAAATATAATATTTAATACACCAAAAATAACGAAACCGGACTGGTCATGGGGAAAAATGCTAGATTTGTCAGGTGAAGTCAAGGGAAGTCAAAGAGAAAACATCCAAATTCAAAATTTTAGTGTGAACCCTTATGATTTTTAGAAAAAACGTCTTCAAAAAAAAAGTGTTGTAGAGCGAACACTTTTGTCGATTATATTTATAGAATAAAAAAAGAGCATATTTTATCTTGACTAAGGTTATTTTCCATGAGACCAAATATGGTTAATACAATTATGATAATTTATACTAGAAATAAACTTCTCTTTAACTATGTATTAAATATTTTATAAAAATTATTCGTAATAAAAATTTAAGCCTAAATCCTAGGTTATAAAAATGCATTTATCGCGGAGACTTTGCTTTTTGACTGCGCGTCTTCAATAGAAATAACAGTAATTCGCAGTAGACTTGAACATAAGTTGTAGGTGATAAAAGAGATAAGTCTATTAATAAAATGTAATAACAAATTTAATAAAATGATTATCACGCCTTTACTTTTAGACTTCAGCGAAAACGTATTTCATAATAACTGAACACGCACTATTATAATAAATTACTAATCAGACCAAAATGATGTTTTATTCACCTATCTATAGAAATAAGTTTATAAAAAGGTTTATAAATACTTGGTTGACGGTTTATTAGCCTCGAAGTACCAATCAAAGCGTCTCATATAGCCTCTTGTACTTGGTGATGAAGGCAGCTTCAACAGAGAAAGGTTTATACCACACCCGAGTACCTGTGGATACTTAGGTCCACCCTCATGTATAAACTCGAAGTTAATAACGAGGGGCACTCAAATAAACCACCCATCAATTACTACCCTCGTTGCGTAGGAGGAATACGAAAAAGAACTTCAGCAACAACTTATTAAGTGCAGTAGAAAAAGAAATAACTGCCCCAGCACTCCTGCACACTTTATTATCTATATTTTAGAAATAATTGGTAATTATTGAGATGATAACTTTGGTACATATGTATTCAAACGTGTATATTACAAATCCACGGATTTCAAAATGATAAAATAAGGTGGGGGAGTGTCAATCACTAAATATTGAATAACTCAAAAACTACTAAAATGAATGAAATTTCCTGTGCAGTGGAACTAAAGGATGTTAAGACGAGCATCTGTTGCACGTCTCATGCAATTCAAATGGATAGAAGAGTCTGTCCCATTTACTCACTATTCCCTTCCACTCCACTCGCATGACCGTAGAGGCTCGTACCCATACTTGACACGCTGCTTACACTGTGCTCAGTGTACCTGTCGCCCAGTTGTAAATATACCAAGAAGGACCTCGTCGATTTTTCACGAGTCTCCCACCGCCCATGTTAGTCCTCTGTGACTTTAACCTCCGCCACCTTTTGCAGGGAGACTGTTACGCCCAATGCCGATTGGTTATTGAGTATTTTGCAGTATTTTTCAAATGGGAATAGTCCCTCACATCGGGACCTGCCAACTATACTCTCGCAACAGAGTTATTGAATACAGGACTTTCATCTTCTGTTGTTTGACTCGATTCGTTGTGTTCCATTCTCGGCCTTTAGATCAGTTTGGGGGGATAAGGTGGTCTTCATCGTGTGGTATGTGACCAACTCACCTCAATCGTGATACCATCCTTCAGTCTTAGTCAGCAGCAACGACCTTATTCTGGCTGGGCGCCTACGAGACAGAGCCGTACTGGTCTTCATTTGTATCAGGTCACTTACTTTCCCATCTTTCCTACAACTACACTGTTCCCTCGCCGGCGGATGCTTTACACTTACTTTCAGGAAGCATTCCTTTCAGGCGGCAACGAGACATATATACCCCGTTCATTTTGGGACCCGGAAATCGACAACCACCCTGGTGGAAACAGGAATGTGCTCGGGCTAATTCGTTAAAAGCGTAAGTTGTATAAGGCTGTATAATACAGAATTCCTAACACTTCCAACTTTGATTCTGTTCAAAGGCTTCGGCGGACGCAGCTTCCGGTGTATAATCGACGTACGCGGAAAGTTTTTTTTACAGCAAACTATCAGCATATCGCGACGATCAATTCTTTCTACGGCCTGTATCCATCGGTCCATAACAATAGGTGCAAACACACTTTTCACGAAAGACACCACCATGACAGACCGCCTATATATCCTTTGTATTACGGCCCGAAAAACCTCTGAGCTCATCTCATGCTCCCGGAGTTCGTGGCGGACGAAGTTAGGTATATCACTTCGCGTCCTGCTCCAAGCGTCCCTCCCGGTATCCTGAAACGCTTTCGATATGACCGACACTGCGGGTGTAGTTTTCCGGATTTTTTCATGCTTCCACCCAGGAGAAGCACTTTCCATACAAACAGCATTGTTCACCAGCGCACGCCAGGTTCCGGCGCATACCCTCACACAGCTTTCGTCGGGATGTGCACGCACACTGGCCCCTCGTCGCCCGCATCTCCTTCCAGATTGATTTGGCATCTCATCCTTCTGAGCCACGCCTTCCTGCTCGGCTGGTATACAAACCTAGAATATGGGTGGGAGGGGTCTTCCCTCCTGTCTGGTCTACTGTGCATATATTGTCTCCATTCCCAAACCTGGGAGAATTCAACCTTCCGAAAACCATCGCCCTATTTCATTGACCTGCAATAAATGTAAGCTCATGGAGAGATTGGTGGCTTCCCGTCTTGTTCCCACGTTGGAGAAACTCCATGCATTTTCGACTACCAATTTGAGTTTTTCGTTGCCCATGCCTCAACCAGGATCCTCTCTCTTAGGTTAGAATAACGACGTTCGTGAGGATCATTTGCTTCCAACAAAATTGCCTTGGCCGTTTTCTTTTGACCTCGAAAAGGTGTATGATAGCACGTGGAAGTTGGGAGTTTTGTGGAGCCTCTCCATTCCCTGGGCCTTTGGGGGCAACTTCCCCTCTTCTTCAGTTATTGATGTCTGATGGTTCGTTTCAGGTTCGTTGTGGTACCAGTTGTACGAGCGGTTTGTCCTGATGACGAAGCGGTGCCCGAGACAGGCAGTGTATACTGAGCCTATATTGCTTTCGGCAATCAAGGATTCAAATGTTGTGATTGTTGATTTCACATCCCGACCTCGGTGCAACTTGCTCCTATCCCATTTGACGATCTTGCCCTGTACATTCATAGAGCTAATAACTTTCCTTGATATGGGTAGCGTCAACTTCAAGCTCGCCATCCAGATAGGGATATTACACTACTTGGATAGTTTCTGCCGCGGGCTTACATTCATCCACGTCAAAACTGCAGTCCGTCTTTTCAAAAAAATCCTCGTCGTAGGGGTCGACTACATTCGCCTCCTCTGTTACGCCTCTATGACTCCCCTATTCGTTTGGGGCTGACGGTGAGGTTTCTGGGTCTGCTGCTTGATGAGCGCCTGGCACGTACCTTCCTCACCATTACTTCCTCAAAAGCTAATTGCCGCCGTTCCTTGGATCTCTTACGGCACCTCACCTCCAGGACTTGGGGTGCGGACAGAAAAACCTTGCTCCACCTTTACATATTGCTGGTGCAGGCTAAACTAGACTATGATTGTGCCATATATGGGCAGACTTTCCAATCCTACCTTCGTCTTCTAGACTCTATTCAGACCGAAGATCTGAGAATTGCCACGGGAGCATTCCGTTCCTCTCCGAGGGAAAGAATGGAGGTGGAGGCCGGGGTGATGCCCCTATCCCTGCGGAGGGAGTAGCTCATGTGCTCACTGTTCATTCGTATTCAGGTTCCTACCTCATCGGTCTTGACATCTATCATAGAGCGCGTCCGTCACAGCCCTTTTTATTGGCCATTTGCTGGTGTTGTTACTTCCATCTTCGCTTTCCTCGACCTTCCTCAGCGAGCGGTTATGTACTATGATTTTACCTCTCCCCATTCAAAGTGGGTTTATCCGCCTCCTGCTCTCTGCAACGGAATCCAGTCTTTGACCTAGTCGGAGGCACCCTCGGTGCAGTTGAGGGGTGCCGTTCTTTTCCAATCGGAGGTCCATAGCAACTCTATAGTACCATCAGTACCATCACCCGTGGGGGTAACTATATCATCTTTTCAGATTCTCGAAGTGCTCTCCAGGCGTTGCTTGACCGATCGACCCGAAACCCTTTGGTCTCTGCTATTCAGATGTCCCTCTGCTTGTTATCTGCGCGGAACCACAACATTGAGTTTTGTTGGGTTCTCTCCCATGTGGATGTTCCTGGGAACGAACGGGCTGTTGGGGAGGTCAAGCAGGCGGCTACACATATGGTGTCAGGTGCCCAATACCTTCCTTCTGCTGTACGCCTGGGCCATTTCCCTGCTACTGATTTTTTCATCTCATTACGCCGGGGTTTCTCTCTGACTGGCAATCATGTTTGGCGGACGATGCTCGCGGCGCCAAACTACGGAGCGTCAAACCAGTCATTGGCCGGTGGTCTTCATCTAGTAGGAGGAGTCGCCTCCTGGAGGTGGTCCTGGCTCGGTTGCGTCTCTGTCATACCAATCTCACCCATGGATTGCTTATGTCGCAGGGGGTCCACGACCTGTCCATTTTGCTCCTCCAATTGTCCTCTCACAGTCGTTCATCTCTTTGTGATTGCGTGGCCATCTCGCCACTAGTAAGCAAGTTCTCTTACCTGATGTGCAATAACTCAATACCTCTTCAAGCATCGCACTTCAGCACTTTCGTAGATAGATCGTCGTTGCGCGTTATATTACATATTGAACTAACAATCTTGTAATAAGATACTAACCAGTTCCTCAGCCTTAGTCCTATTTCGTTCCCTAGGGATTTTCCCCTGCCGTTAGTTTACTTAACACGGGATTTCCCCTGCCGTTAGTTTACTAACACAGTATAGCCGCATTCTTGTGTGCTGTGGAGGTCCCTGTACATCCACTCGAAAAATTATCATTATTATTATTATTATTATTATTATTATTATTATTATTAGGAAACATTTCAAAGAAAATGACAAAAAAAATTGCTGCGGAAAATGGATTACAAAGAATATCCAACAAAAAAGAATCAGCAGGAATATGTTTTATTGGAAAAAGAAATTTTTCATCTTTCATACAAGAGGTTAGTCTCATTAATTATTAATTTAATTATTATATTTAGCTAGAAATAAATATCTTTACTTTTATCAAAATTGAAATCAGAAGAATCCGGTATTTGTCTGATATTTTGAATTGGTAAATATTTTCATGCTGAAGTGTGCTTTATAGAAATATTATTTGTTAGGCTCTTACTTTCTTTATTGATAGGTAATTAGTTAATTCATTGTATATATTTCTATTGTGGTTTTAAACCAAATTTTCTATTGGGGATAATTAAAAATATTAAAATTATAGTTTGTCTACTAAAATTTGAAGTTTGAGTTGAAATATTTATTTAGCCAAAGAAGTGCAGCAAGTTGGTTGTTTGTATCTTCCCATTTTCAATTTAGATATAGTACCGAAATACATTAATAAAAGAAGAAGCGTATGGAATTGTAAACATCCTGCAAAGAATATCGGAGCAAAAATGGCCTTATCTGTCATAGTTCTGACTTATTTCAACCATCAATCATTCAAGCAAATGATTTTTTTAATTCGAAATTACTTGATAAAGCAAAAACTATTAGACAAGAAAACGACATTGCTTCAGAGATTGTTGTATTGTATAAGTATTACAAAGCTAGTCAAGCTCTCGTACATTCTCTCCAACCACCATTATGACTTTCGACACTTGCTGTCAACTGGTGATCTACTTTATAACCATATCTTTTTGTGATTTTCTGCCCTTAGTGATTTTTTTTATGTGGAGTTTTGTGTGGTGACTTTTGACTTGGTATGGCATGCGTTGTTGCTAAGTTTCTTTCCTTTTGTTTCCTCCTTCACTTTGTTCACTGATGTCTAGTCTTTTCTCATATCATTCCATTTCAGCAATTGTTGATAGAGTGACTTCTTCCTTTTTTGAAAGTTACGATATATGGTGTTGGTGGTAGGCTTCTGAATGGAATCAAATGTATGTATGACGATAATGAAGCGTGGGTAAGAATAAATGGAGTCTAAAGTGATTGATTTAATATTAATAGCGGAGTAGGGCAGGGATGTGTCATGTCTCTCTTTGGTCATTTAATTTATATATATATATATATATATAATATATATATTATATATTATTATATATATATATATATATATATATATCTATATAATTTATTATATATATATATATATATATATATATATATATATATATGGATGGGGTGATGAAAGGATTAGAGGTGGGGTGGCAGGGGAAGGTGTTAGAATGATGGAGAATGGAAGAGAGTGGAAGGTGCCTTGCTTATTGTATGCAGATGATTTGGTTATGTGTGGGGAATCTGAAGAGAGTTTGAGAGGATTAGCAGAGGGTTTGGTAGAGTATGTAAAAGGGGGGGTGGTTTGAAAGTAAATGTAGATAAGAGTAAGGTTATGGTAGTGATTAAGGAGAGAACGCTGTGTGAAGTCATGTTAAATGGTGAGCAACTGGGACAATATTTAAATATTTAGGATATATGTGGTAAATATAACGAAGTATCTAATTTTTTAAACATCTTTAAATAACAAAAAAGGAATTGTGCATTATCTTTTAGTTTTATTTATTTATTTTTATTATTAGTTTATAAGATGTTTATATTATTTAAGTTTGTTTAAATCTAAAAAATAAAGTTATTCCTTGAATATGTTTAAAATATACAGGCAAAAGCTTTGAACAGTAATAAAATCGGTAGTTTTATTTTATTCTAGAATAATATTAAAAGAAAATTTCTTCAGTAGAAAGAAATATTTTCACTAGGTTAGAAAAGCAACAAAATCATATGTTAAAATAAATGCTGATATTGAGTTTTTAGAAATATGTATTATTATAATTATGAAAATGATTATTATTATTTTTGCTTAATATTATTAAACAAAAATATAATTTTAAAATACTTTGAATAAATCATTTATAATACAAAAATATTTCATTGTCATTATTGCTTCCAATAAAGCAATAATATGATTACTTTGTTATGAGAAGCTTTAGTAACACTTTTTGAAAATATTGGGTTAGGTTGGCTTAGGCCTTAGAGCAATTTCATTTTTGCTTAATTTTTCTCTTTCTAAAATATAATAGAAAAAATTACTTAACCCTTTTTGTTCTTTCGTAATCTGTGCACGTTTGATCATCAGCAAGTAAAGCAGCAAAGACTAACTCTCTCTTACAGTATGGAATGATCTTTATTAATTTACTCAATATACAAAACTTATCAAAATGTGTCTCAATCATTCTCAGAAATATTTACATGAACATAACTATTAGGTCAACATTCAGGGGAAATACTGGAATATTCGTGTTAATCAATTTTTTTTTTAATTATTAGAGAAATAAAGGTCTATTTTTTTTTATGTACACTCTTTACAGAATAATATGCATGTTTAAAATTAAATGTCTTTTAATTTGTAAATCTTTTTGATAAAAGCCAGAGATTGGAAAGGTCTCAAGCCTGTTATGGCCATTTTACTTTTCCTTAGTTAGGTCAAAATAATAATAATAATGAATAAATAAATAATAATAATAATAATAATATATAATAATAAAATAATAATAATTAATAATAATAATAACTAATAATTAATATAATAATAATTTAAAAAATTTTAAGAAAGTCTAAAATATTGCTTTCAAGAGTTTCTCTTATACATACAAATTTATCTATAAATAGTAATCATGATATGGGAAGGCACAAATAAGTCATAGAACATCGTCTTTGTCAGGAATAAAGTTAAATAAATAGTCATCAAACGCAAATTATAACGCGTATACTCACAGACTAGTTTTCAAGGTAGCAACTTTTATGATTCACTTTGAACCATACTTACGGACCCATAGCTCAGGACAGTTATTTTCAACAGGCATTTTGAGGACTTCACTGTTTCCATATTCGAAAGCGACTCCATTTAAATCTGCTTACAATTATTCAAGCGAGCTGGTACTAATTTTCTTCAACCTTCTGAGGCATATGCGGACCAAACTTAACATTGATAAATCCCGTTGTCAACCGACTCCCCTAAAATAAATAATATTCTTTAAACGAATAACAGAAAAAAATCTCTACAAAAGAAAAGTTTAAAATATTTAGACAATCTAGCTTACCATTTTTCCTTGGGGTTTTATTTTTCGTCTTCATTTACTCCTTTAACCTTTTCAATCGTCACCGTTCCTTTCACATATTTCCTGTTTGAGATGTCTAGGCAATCTAAACTTTTGAAAACTAACTTTCTTAGTTTTGCCTTTGCATCTATTTAGGTGGTTCATCATTTCCTTATAATATATATATATAGGCACTACTCCTTTAAAAGGAAGTTACTAAAAAGACACGATATCGAAAATCGCCGAACGCTACTCGTGCAACCCTGCAGTGTCGAATTGTCGAAATCCTGCCCAGCAAGGTGACTCTCTTGATAGATAAGTCGCTGGAAAAGTTATATATTATTTTTTAAGCCCAAATTAAGTAAATACGTCTTTATTTAATTCTCGTTTCAAATGGTTTACATTAATATTGTTACCATTATTGTATTCAATACTTGTTAATTTTCATATCATTGTAACCATAAAAAGTTACTATTTTATTATTATTATTATTATTATTATTATTATTATTATTATTATTATTATTATTATTATTATTATTATTATTATTATTATTATTATTATTATTATTATTATTTTATATTATTATTATTATTATTATTATTATTATTATTATTATTATTATTATTATTATTTTTATTTTATTTATATTTTATTTTATTATTATTATTATTATTTGTTATTATTATTATTATTATTATTATTATTATTATTATTTATTATTTTTATTTTAATGTTTAATTTTATTTTATTTTATTTACTTCGTTTACAGATAATATTTGTTATTTATTATTTTAGTTTAGAATTAACTAATTATTAGCATTTTTAAAATAGTCATTATTATATTTATTATTATATTTATTATTATTATTATTATTATTATTTATTATTATTATTATTATTATTATTATTTATTATTATTATTATTATTATTATTATTATTATTATTATTATTATTATTATTATTATTATTATTATTATTATTATTATTATTATTAATTATTATTATTATTATTATTATTGTTTTTAGGTTATTGTTTATTAACTTAACTTGGGCATTTTAACACTATTAAACATACTGTTTCAAACCAATAATTATTCTGGTTTAAACGCAACTAACTATGTATATGATCTGTAATTTTCCAATATTAAAATTTCGTAATTTAGTACGCTACAAAATTTACTTCAGATCTGTCAGGTGCGTTTGGCTTAAGTTATTTTCGCATTTTATTAAAATTGTGATTTTGTTTTAATTTTGCATCTATATGCTTTGGCTTCGCCTTTTTAACACACGGTTCCTCGTGGTTATATAAGGTTTAATTAAGTAAATTCATTTTACAAGCTTAATTTTAATTTTAATTGGAATTTTTATTTTTTATAGAGTAAATATTATGCTGAAGATGGGTCGAGTAATATCCTGAAACGTCGCGGTTTTTAATAAAGAATGCTTTCTCCATTTTTGTTTGTCTTCCTGTTTATTATTAAGAATAGGTTCCCAAGGAACAAATCTATTGCCGACATATATATGTTATATAATATTATATATATATATTATAATATAATATATGTATATATATATATATTATATATTATATTTTAATATATATCTATATATAAAATATTATAATATATTATATATATATTATTATATATATAATAATATATATAATATATTTTATATATTATATTATAACTATATATATAATATATTATTACTATATATATATATAATATTACATATATATATATATTATATATATAATAATATATATAATTATATATTATATATATATTAGGATTTAGACTGAGAAACTTTAAGTATAAATGAAAAGAAAAAGTGGCAAGATTTTATCAAGCCTAAGGCAAGGAATACAAAAACTGGATAAAAAAATAGCTTCCAACAATTTGGAAAAGCGGTGCGACGGAATTGAGGAAAGTTGTCCTCAGCAGTACTTCTTTTCCTTTGGGGGGCAACATCACAATAATGGCAAAGTTGCAGGCGATCCTAAGGTCTGTATTAATTTTCCATAAATTGCAGAGGCTCATATGGACACGCTTCCTGCAACAATGGAGTTGCAAATGCCTAACTCGTGTCTATGTATACTAACTATAAAGGAGTGTATGTATGTATGTTATTAGTTTTTATGTAGCAATTTTTTAAAAAAGTACACACTCGTGAAATAAAAAATTTGCCGTCATCTTAGGCTAAGATCATACTTACTCATATCTGTTTCCTGTTTCGCCATAATGAATACTTTGATTCTTTTTTTTTAATTAATATTAATTTAACAATAATTCATTGATGAGATTGATTTAATAATTTTATTTTCGTCTTAAATTACAGTATTAGTTTGGTAATCTCTTATTAATGGTCTATTCATCCACAAACACACTATTTACCATACATATATCAACACGTACACAACACTAGCCACACATACCTAAGACATAGCTCATACAAACACACGCCTACTCAGCACACACGCACACACATCACGCAGCACACACACACACACATATATATATATATTATATATATATATATATATATACTATATATATATTATTATATATATATATATTATATATATTATATATATATATAATACCGTTTATATTATATATATACGACTATTCTATCAAGCAATTCTTACATTACTGCTTTATATATATATAATATATATATATATATATATTATATATAATATAATATAGTATAGTATATATATATTTAGTAATATATATATTAATACTATATATATATTTATATATAAATAATATATAGGTATAAGATATATATATATATATATATATATATATATATATATAAATTATATATATATATATAATATATATATATATAATTATTATATATAATATATTATTTATCATACAAATATTAAATGTGTATACTAAAACCACTTTTCTCGGTCGAAAATGCAGTAAACTTTCTCGTTCTTTTTCTTCCTCACTCTCTCTCTGACATTTTGCAAAGAAATTTCAACACTTACTTTACATACTATTCATTATATACTGTTTATTTTCATTCCTATGCTTTTCTACCTTTCCGTGAAACATTTGCTGTGGTGTTAAAGATATTGAAAGATTTCGATAAAGGATTTTTCAACGTTTCGATTTCAAAACTACCGTCTTTCTTTATTTAATGCTCAATCAATTTTCTTCTTTCCGATTTCTTTTCTCGTCGTTTTATAGCAAGTGATGTATTCTATCTTCTAGCTTTGATACTTTACATCAACCAATTGTGGTTTTATTCAGAGATTTGTCCTCTTTTTAACCTTTTAAAATTTGAGTCGAGAAAAAATAAGTCTTTCAGTTCCTCAAAAACTTAATTAATTCAACACAATGTTTGATATAGTCTACCACACAACTGCAATATCTTCCTCAATACCACACAATTCAAACCTTTCTCTGTTCTTTATATTCTTGGCTTTTCTCTTTCTGTTGAATTTCCTTGAAATACTTCACACTTTCCCACCAGCTAATTTCCTTATATTGGAGTCTCTCATTCAATTATTGGGTTAAAATATAAGTATATTAAAGTGTAATCGAAGCAGTATAGTATAGTATAGTATAGTATAGTATAGTATAGTATAGTATAGTATAGTATAGTATAGTATAGTATAGTATAGTATAATAATGAACTTTTTCAACTTTTTTTTCTCTGAAAGCTTCTTTCTTAGTAGTCACTGAATAGTTTGATGATCTTTTTTTTCTTTTTTTTTTGTTTGCTTTGCTCGTATGTGTATGGGGATATTAAAATTATAAAATAATAAATAACTTAATTAAAGGCCAAAATCTGAGAACAGAGAAATAAAATAATAGTGAGGAAACTGGAAGTTAAGGCGATAAAGGCAAAAGAAAAAAAAAACTTAAAAAGGAAAAAGAGTAAAAGGATACAAACAAGATTTCCGAAATGTCAAACAAATAAAATTTTGTTTTCTCTATTGTTCAATTTCATCAAGTTTTGAACATTTGAATAAATACAAATAAAAATATCAAAAAAGAAATTAAACATAAAAAAAAAAATAAAAAAATAAAACTAAATAATTATATAAATGAATAAATAAATAAATAAATAAAAATATGTGGAAGAAAAAGCAAATAAAATGTTTATCATTTAATCTTTATATATTCTAGTCAATAATGTGTACAAAATTTTTTCCAAGTGACAAAATTTTTATTCCATTTTCAAACTTTATTAAGAGCTCAACAATTGTCAAGATGAAATATGTCATTAATAAGATGAAAACAAAATTAACAAGGCCAGCAAGATTCATTAGAGAATAAATTAAGTAGAGTAAAACAAAAGAGTGTGAAATGTTTTGCTTACTCGAAAAGGTCAAGGATATTTGAAATCGATGCAAGGAAAGAAAACATCAGAAGGTCATCCATTCAGTGAAGATTGAAAATCAAAAGCGATTGTCGTTATGAATCGAGATGCTTGATATATATATAAATTATATTATAATATATATATATAGGTATATATATTATATTATAGTATATATATATATATATATATATATATATATATATATATATAGTTATATATATATATATATAATAGTAGTATACTATATATGTGATATATAATATAATAACACATAATTATATATATATATACTATTATATATATATATATATATAGTATATATATATATATATATATATATATATAATGATATAATATATATATATATAATATATATAATAGTAATATATATAATTATGTATATATATATATATATATATATACTTTATTATATATATATATATTATACTATTATTTATTATTGATAATGTATAGTATATATATATTATATATATATATACACTATATAATATAATATATATATATAATATATATTAATTATATATATTATATACTATATTATATATAATATATATTTTAATATTATATATCATATTATATTAATATATAATATATATATATATATATATATACTTAGTAGTATAGTATTATATATATATATATATATAATACATATTATTATAATATATTATATCATATTTTTTATTTATACAAAGCACCATATCCCGATTAGTTGCAGGGTTGGTGTTGGTGGCTGACAAGTTTTCAAACTTATCATAGACATTTACGAAAAGAAACATATGTAAAAGGGGGGTTTTCAGGGGGCCCTTTGCTATGCAGAGGAAGAGATTATGAATTTTCTTGCCTATGATGACTCGAGCGACTTCGCCGAAAGCGCAGCTTCAATTTTCATATATTTAAAGTTTAAAATTTCTTTTCATTTCATTTTAAACATTTTATATATATATATAATTATTGTTATATTATACATATAAATATATTATATATATATATATTTATTATATATAGTATATATATAATATAATTATATATACTATAATATATAATATATATATATATATAATATATATATTAATATTATATACTAGATAATATATAATATATATATATAATATATACTATATAATTTATAGATTATATATATATTTTAACTATATAGTAATATATATATATAATATATATATAATAGTATATAAGCGTATATATCTATATAGGTGGGGCTTGTTGTTTTTAGGTGGGCTGGTTTTGGTGGTGTTGGTGGTTTGTGGGGTTTGTATCTGTGTGGGGTGTATTGTGGTGGATATGTGTCTTTTGGGTTGCTCGTTTCTGGGCTGTTGGGGGTGGTGTGTTGGTGTGGTTTGGGCGCGGGGGTGTTATGTGGTTGGCCGTGGGTTGTGGGGTTTTTTGTGTAGGGGTTATATAATTACTATATATATATATATATTATACTAGTTAATAATATTATATATATGTATATAAATATATATATATATATATATTATACTATATATATATAATACTTAATACTATATATATATATTATTATTAATATATATATAGTATATATTATATATATATTTATATATATAATACTATATAGATATATATATATATATAGTATAATATATATTATATATATATATATATATATATATTAATATAGTATTATATATATATATATTTATATATATATTATATATATATAAATAGTATATATATATATTATATTTAGTACGTATATATATACTATATCATAAGGTAATATAAATATTATATAATATATATATAATATATTGGATATTTATATATATATATATATAATATATATATACTATATATATATATATATATATATATATATATAATATTATATATATATATAGTCTATGATATTTATATATAATATATATATATATATATATATATTAGATATATATATATATATATATATATATATATATATATTATATATATAATATATATATATTATATATATATATAAAACACACGTGTGTTTTATATATATATATATATATATATATTATATATTTATATAAGTATATATATATATAATACTAGTAATTATATATATAATTTATATATTTTTGTTCATATATATATATAATAATATTATTTGATATATATATTTTATATAGTAATATATAATATATATATAATATAATATCTATATATATATTTTGGCAGCAACGCACCGGTTGGCTTATCGTCGGTGGCACAACTCATAAAATAACAGTGTTTGCTGCACTAATGTTTTGTCCAATGTTTTATGTTCGAAGCATGTGTAGAAAATGCTGAAGTTGTCTGAAAAATTTTGAAGGAGAAGAAGAGGAGAAAATAAAAACTAATGGGAAAGTAGGATTAGTAAGAAGTAAGTTGTTTGAATCCATTATTAATAATGCTGATGAAACAGGAGAGCTAAAGAAAGAAAAAAAAAGTCAGGGAGAAGAAAACTTCTGCTAATCAGTTTTGTTTATGTAGATTCTATGATGATGATCATGGATTAGGAGGAAAAGTTTTCTAAGAAGAAGAAGAATATAAGAAAGTCAAAGACTAATGAAGATGTCTGAAATATCTTTAGATATTTTTATTATTTTTATTTTATTATTATTATTTTTATTATTATTATTATTTCCTGTTCTATCCTTGAATAAGGTCTTGCCCGTGGGTGGTGACATTCTGTAATATATATATATATATATATATAGGGTTGGGATTAAAAAAAAACCGTTCGTTTTTTTTTAAAAAAAAATAAAAACAATAACGTTTTTTTTTAAAAAAAAAAAGACAAGGCCAAAATTTTTTGTTTTTTTTTTGTTTTTTTTTTTAAATTACTTATTTTTCATATATATCAAGTCTTTTTAGGGTATTTAGCATTAAAATACAGTAAATACAATATGTTAAAAGAGGTGTACAATATAAAAAGTAGAGTTTAGTACTTAATAAAGTTTTATTAGTGTTCTAGGGCATATAATTATTACATTTCACATGATCTGATTATTATTATTATTATTATTATTATTATTATATTATTGATTATTATTATTGATTATTATTATTATTATTATTATTATTATTTATTATTATATTATTATTATTATTATTATATATATTATAGTATATATATATATAATATATAATATAATATATATATATATATCTATATATATATTATATAGCTATATTATTATATATATATATAATTATATTTTTTCTTCATCTACTTTTTCTCGCGGCGGCAAGACTGGTGGTAAAGGTGCGTAACAAACATCAGAAAGAAAGGCAGTAGAAGAATTATGACATAAGTCGAAGATCTCTCTACCAATACCTCTCAAACTCTTGCAGATTCGCCAACACAAAACCAATCATGCTCTTCACTTCGATACCATGTGCTGGCACCCTCCCACTCATACTCCATAATTCTAACACGATTTCCTGTGCACCCCTACCTCCAATTCTTCATAACCCCATCCTATACAAATTGAAAAACCAAGGAGATCAGTAACACACACCCTGGCTGCACTCCGCTCCTTAATGACTAATAAACGCAATCACTTTGACACCATTTATTCTTAGCACACGCCTCACTATCGTCATACATATTTTCTTTTGATTCCATTCAGAAGGCCTATCACCAACACTTTATATCACTAACAACTGCCATAGACCTTCCCTATTAACCCTCTATCATATCATACGCCTGTTTGCAAATCCATAAACCTAAATACAATTTTCCTTCTCTCTCGTAATTTTCTCTATCATCTTGCTTCGAATGTAAAGATTTGATTGCGGCACACATCCTCTACTACTCCTAACCGCTACGCACCTTGTTCTTCACAATCAGTCTATGCAGTCCGCTCGCTCGGTGGGGGGCGGCACTCTTCGACGCAAAACATCCAGGCATGCATATCTTCCTACAAACAGCTCAATAAACTAAATACCGGCACTATAATTTCTCAGTTCCCCTTTTATCTCCCTTACTCTTATATGAAAAAAAAAGAAAAAAAGGTAATAATCTGCTCTCCTCCACTCCCTCGAAACTATCGCGCTCGCATAAACGCTTTTATTTACACATGACTTCAGATCCAATCAATCAGCCATTCTATGCCTGCCGTTCTTGATCATTTCACGCAGTAAATTTCATCGTATACGCTGCAGATTTACCATTCTTTCCAACTTTCTCACTTTACGCCATTTCGCTCTCTTTGCTAATAACTCATCCGCCAAAATACCTATTCCTTCTTGTTACCGCGATCAACCCGCACAAGTCATATCACCTCAATGCATTACTGCCAGATATATACAGATTTCAAAGTGTTCTTTTCCACACTCCACTCACATCCCATTTCATCAGTTACAAAGACACCATCCCTATTCATTTTTCTAAGCAGGTTACGCCCTTATTCTGATATTTTAACTTTCGCGCTCCTTCAGAAGGAGCTTCCTATTGCCCCTTGTAGTCGCCATGTCATTCCTCCTTCCAAACTGTTTCATTTACCTGCTTCTTTTCTCTCTTACGTATGCATGCTTTTAGGCATTCCTTTTTTCCTCTTATATAAATCTCAAAGCATCTTTGCTTTTGAAACTTCTCACTTTGCTTTTTAGAACATTCAAACCACGCTTCTTCTTTTTACTTTTAAGCCGATTGCATCACGCCTCTTCATTCCAAGCACTCACTGTTATCCAATTCTTAACTTCCTATTTATGCACACCACATATCTTCTTTTGGCACTGCTTACAATTGCTTCGGCTTCAGTTTGCTTGCCAGATTTATCAGTTTCAACTTGTTCACATTCAACTGATTTTAACTTGCGAGCTGTTCTTAGCATAAGCTTAGCTGCTTATTACCTTGTTCACCTAAACTTTTGCACTCTTAATTTTTTACGGCCACTTCCTTCCGTATCGCAGCCTTCCTTCCATCCAAGTAATGCACATAACTTATTTTTAGCTAGAACAAACATATGATATCCGATAATCCATTCCTAAACCCCTCACTGATTTTAACATCCAATATCATACTTCAAGCATCTTCAAACGCAAAATCCACTTTCACCTTCGATACGCATCTCTACTAGCACAGAATACCCAACTCTATATACTTATGGATACTCTTGTGTTTAAAGAATATATTATTACTTACACACATCCCTCTCCCCTCACAGAAATGTCAATCACCTTCCTATCATTCTCATCTTTCTCCTGACACCGGTATGTCCAAAACCACCGTTATAGCATCATTTTTTTGATCATCATATATAATATTTATATATATATATAAATATAATATTATATATAATATTAATAATATAATATACTATAATATATATAATATATAATAATAATATTATTATATCTAGTGTATATATATATACACACTGTATATATAAAATCCGTATTCATAGTCATATATTTGGCTAGAAGGGGTATTGGGTACTACTGTTAATTAAAAACATCTTTTTATACATAAAAGAGGTAATTTTAAAAAAAAAACAAAAAAAACATTTTGTTTTTAAAAAAAAACGTGTTTTTTTTTTAAAAAAAAACAATTAATATAACATCCGTTTTTTTCACACCCTATATATATATATATTATACTATAGTTATATAATATATATATAATATTATATATAATATATATATATATATATATATATATATATATATATATTATATAATAAATATATTTATATTAAAGGATATATACTATATATAATAATATATATAATTATATGTATATATATATAATATATATTACTTGTAATATATAATTATATATATAGTTATATATAATAGTATATATATATTCGCTTTTTTTTTACAGACCTCACCACCGGCTCACGGGCAAAGCCCCCTTTTATTTCCAAGGAGGGGGTGTTCAAATCAACAAAACTATCCAACTCAACGCAAATCCCTGCAGATGGAGCAGCAGACGGCGGGCTTTAACGCTGAGGGAGATTAGAATTGAGTA
>JABUQX010003098.1:0-5000 GCA_015478945.1 Trachelipus rathkii
ATAATTAATATTAATAGTATATACTATTATATAGATATACTGTTATATTGTTATAATATATAACTGAGTATACGGACGTTAAAAAAGTACGTATATATTTATATATATTTAATAAATTATAATAATTAACTTTTTTTATAATATTATATAATAAAAATTCCTTTATATTATTACACCTATACTTTATTATTATCAATATAATAATAATAAATTATTGAACTTTTGTATATTTAGTAATATTATATATATTTAAATATATACTATTATAATAATAAATAGAACAATAATAAACAAAACAAAAACACTCATAAATATACAAACGAATATAATTTATATAGTATGCAATTAAGTATAAAACTTAATTATTTAATTAATATATTGATAATTATATACTATATATATATATAGTATATATATGGAGTGATAATATATATATATACAGAGATAATATATATATATATGTTATATTAATTTAAATATAGTTATAATATAATAATTAAATTAATATATAGATTATTTCCCTACATACCTATAATTACTACTATATAATATAATTTAATAAGAATAATATAATATATTTATAAATAGTTTATAAACTAAAACATATATATATATATAATATAGATTAGATATATATATATTAATTGATATATAGATAATAGATATTTTATGAGATATGAATAATATATAGAAGACAGATCACTCAGCAGTTCAAATATCTAATTGAGAGTGATATTTGATTGAGAAAGGATGGATTAGATTCAGAACTGAGGAAAGCATACGAAAGATATTTACAAGAAGTGTAGGATGTTGCTATTCCCATTAGATGAACGAGTAAGAGAATAGGAATGTTTCTGATTCCGTAGAAGGTAAAGAGTGACTATATATAATTAGGATTATAGTAAACCGGATACAAGTCGATTTTTTTAAAAGTTCCAGTTCCGGACAGAACTAACTTGGTTCCGGCCGAGTATTTACCGGAACTGCCTCCACTTTTTCCAAAATGTACTTTCACTTAAAAAAAAAACGAACATGTGATGAGAAATTTGAATCACTTATATGATTTTTATCAAACTCGACTTAAAATATAGATTTAGACTTACACGTAATTTTAGTAAATTAATAGACTAACTTAGTACAGTTATCATAATAGATTAAACTCACAGGAAAGATTATATATCACAATTTCAAATCATTTAATTCATGGGTAGGTTATGTTTTAAAAATACAAGTTTTTTATCAGTTTTTTTTTTTAGGCATGAAGAGAGAGAATGTTAGAGAGAGAAGAGAGAGAAGAGAGAGGAGAGAGAAGAGTAGAGAGAGAGATGAGAGAGAGAGAAGAGAGAGTTAAGTTAAAGAGAGAGAGAGAGATCAGACAGAGATCAATTGTTATTTTTATTTGGTTCATACCTAATAAAATAATATCTTATGGTTTCAATTTAATAAGCGAGTTTCGTTTTTAATGCATTGTGCTGTACGATAAGTAGATAAAGAAAATAGCCCTAATTTGCGTTCGTTAATTTTTGGGTTTATTAAAGTTATCGTAGAAGCGGAAATCGTGAAAATAATTAGCTCAACCAAACTGATATAAGGATTTCGCTTAATTCCTGTAAAAAGGTTTATTTTGCTAAAATTCCACAATTTGATAGAAACTTATGTCAATCTGAATTTTAGACACAAGTTCTTTAAAGAGTACAAATGTAAACAATAACTGAAGATGGCGATACGTTGTAAGGCACCGTTATTTATGTAATTGATTGATATAAAAATTCAATAATTTAGACTTATAAATCTAATTATCTTACAACGATATTTTAAGTGTTCTTCCATTTAGTATGTACAGGTGCTTTCGTGTATGTACTTTTTTATTGGTATTTTATATAATTATTTTTATTTACTAATTTATTCCAAATCATAAACAGCTGATCACAATTGTTTGTAAACAAAAGTGAGCCTATTATTATGAAAAATGTTTATCATAGCCTAATAGTTCGTCTATTGCACGATAATATTCTGTTAGTATAAACTTTAAAATATACTGGGTATTACGCATTTCTTCATCGAGCGTAAAGTATTCTATACTAAAAATGTTAAAAAATAGACGGTTCACTAAACTCGATCGACAAATATCGGGCGTTACATAACTAGGCAAAAAATTCTAATTCATTTTTGTTGCATAGAATGGATATACATTATTCTACGAGATTTTAAACTTTGAAGACGCCAGATAGATACTATTAAATATTAAGTAAGGTAAGGCTATTTTTTAACTTAATAAATTTATTGATTTCGCTTATCCAAAATTTGGCTTACAGACTAAGTTAAGCCGTCTCACAAATATGGACTATTGAACAACATGACACTAGATACTGTCTATGAGAGACTTACCTAATTTAGTTAATTTAAATGACAAGTTTTATCAGTGTTAACATAATAATATGTAGGTAGGTGTAAGCGGAAAATATACTCGAAAAGATCTTCCGGTAAGTCCCGATTAAATTATCTAGGAAACATTTATTATATCTCAGTATGCCTAAGAGTAAGATATAGTAATTAATTTCCTTAAAGGTTTCCAGGATAAAGTTCTTAACAGATTTATTCAGGTAGCCGGATAAACACATTTCAAAAATCTGCAATAGAACATTGAGGGCGAGATAAATGTGAACGAGGTATGTGAATTAATGTAGTGGGTTTGATAGGTATGGCAGCATAAAAAATAGAGAGAAATAGGATATTTATTGGGGGTAAGAGGTTAAAAAGGTAGAGTGATATAAGTTATGGAGAAGATTATGGTTATCTTACAGAGCAGTATAGATTATAGGAATAATCTGCATCAATGAGGTTCTGAAATACGAAATTCATATCACTTTGCAAACGGAGGGAGAGATGGTGATTGAATGTAATTTGGAAGCATATTGCAACCAAAGGGTAACTATATGGAGGAAGGTATATTTCAAGTTTACTCAGGGGTAAAATGGAGTAGGAGAAGTACGAATAAAATTAAGTAACCCATATCACAAAGCTTATTATTCTTGGTTGATAATCAAGGGGAATGAGTCAATAATTATAGGAGAATTAGTTTATATGCGATATATAAAGGGGAAGAAATAATGACATTAACGGTATTATTTGTTCGGACAATAGTAAGCAGTCGAGGACTGTTTTAGTGAAATAACAATAGTTTAGTGGATTTAGAAGGATGTTCATGGTAGAAGATGTGTGGGCATCAATAATTTATTACATTGCACGAAACAAAATTATCACTGGAGAGTATAAGAGAAGAACGAAGAAATTAAACCATTGGCTGAATATTACCATAGGATATTTATATATTGGCAGGTTTGAATACAGATATGATAAGGATTAATAGGAGAACTTCTATTGTTAGCAGCTCTCATAGTGACTATTTACGGAACTGGTGTGTGTGGATTGTCAGGAGTATTTGGAACTACTACTAGAATGAATCACAAGTAATATATAAAATGAATGATAAAGTTGAAATAAGTGGAGTGCTCAGAAAGCAACAAATAGAGAACGTACTATCTGAAGTTGTATCGAGAGTAATTATTATAATCAATTTAGCGGCGTGAGGCAGTGAGAGTATGTTGGTTCACTGTGTCTGCCTTGGATTTTGTTCACAACTATGGTTACATTATCGCGATCGGGTGTTATGCAAATTAATTAGCATGGTAGAGACGTTGTAAGGGATAAGGTGTTAGAATGATTTGGCATGAATGGAAGTAGATAGAAGTGTGCTTTCATAAAGCTCTGTTATTATTAGGTAGTCAAATGACTTTATGGTTTTGTGTGACGAATCTAAAAGAGAGTTTAAAAAGGATTTGGATAAGAAACGGGGTTCTTGCAGTAGATGCTCAATAAAGTAGGAGATAGTAAGTGTGTAAGGGACCGATATATATTGATGTTGGATGGTGAGACAACTGTAGCAAATGTGCTTGAATTAAAATATTTAGGATATATATCTGGATGTAAGAGGGAACGATGAATGAAGAGTGTAAGTAGGAAAGTATGTGGAATGGTAGGAAGGTGCGCTGGTTGGGCAATTAAATCGTTGGTAGATTAAAGGGAGATGTAAATGCTTGAGTGCGCTAGGGTCTTTGCTAGAGGGTCATGTTGTAACTTTAAAACTATCTAGTTTTATTTGTGGTAAAACAGTAAGGGTGAATATCTATGGTGAGTTGAATGAGAGGTATAGCAACAGAGCATAGGAAAAGGTACTAAAATGTATAGGCTTATGAGCAATCGCAGTGACATAGTGTGAGAAGAAATTATAATGAAATGAGGAATTGAATCCATATACCAGGAGTTTAGTGTAGTCAGGTGATGGAAAAGGGAAGTATGCTGTGAGAAAAGTGAGGAGATGAGAAATACATTGAGATGGTTCTTTCATATGGAAAGGATGGGTGATAGTCGATTGGTTAAGCGGATGAATAGTGGGAGTGTGCTAGGAAGTGACCGGAGGGGAGACAGAAGAAAAAGTGGATTGAGTCAGTAAAGGAATGCCTGAAGGGGAGGAATGTGAGTTTGACAGAGGCGAGAAGAAAAGTACATAATAAAAGTGAAGGGCGGAGTTTTGTGAGGGGTTATGGTTGTGGACCTTGACCAGGGGATGAACCCTACATTGATGAGATGCCCCAGTGAGGGTCCGACTCAGTCTCGTGATACCCTAGGATCAATTTTTGGTGAAATGTGTTAATTAAATTTAATTTTCGTGCTTTTCACCGAAAGCAGGACGCTCTCAAGCCGACTTCTCTCGGCTATGTCTTACACAGGAGTGATCATCGTCCAGATTTTTTTTTTTTTAAAGTTACAACAGTGTGAGTGCCTTTTTGCTTAACCAATCAGAACACAGTCTGGCACCCTCTTTTATGTTAACATAGCGCCAGAGGTAGCAATTTTCTTGTTTTATATAAACAAGCTTTTTATGTATACCTCTGATACCATAGACCTGTGTGTGTGCGTGTATGTGTGTGTGAATTCCA
>JABUQX010003098.1:12500-24707 GCA_015478945.1 Trachelipus rathkii
TATTTTGAAAGTTTGGAAATTCTTTGCGATGATATCCATCGACTTACAAATACAAACCTCTTTTTTTGTGTTATTTCATCATTGGTAACACTGGTTGAGAAGTCTTGAATGAAGCAGTTTTAAAGCCCGTTCTGACAGATCATTCACGACTTCATATGCGCTACAAGGTGCCCCAACTTCTTTTGTAAATTATTGGATCTTTTTGCCACTCACTAAAAGGTTTACGCAGCCAGTCGGCTCTTACTTTTAGACTGTGAAATAAGAACATAAGATTTAGGCTACTCACAATAAGCTAGATGTTAGTTTTTGTACTGTTGTAGAATGGGAATGGTTAGGATTCTTATTTTTAAATCTCTGATTGGTTGATGAATTCGGTAGAATACAGTTTGAGCAATTATTTGATGTTCTGAAGAGGAAAGTCTGTTTGAAAATAGAGAGAACACAGCACATTCTTTAGTTAAGTACCAGAAGTGAATTTCCATTGCTTTTAAAGCTGCAGCATTTGCAACTTGTGAATCATGTTTACAATAATTTCTTCAAGATCCATCCATAGTTTGAAGAATCATTTATAAAGCTGCATCGGCCCCAATGGATGAACCGAGACAATTTTCAACGTAGAAAAGAGCATTAAAATTTGAATATTGCTTCCAGTTTTCTGATCATGTCCTGTGTCATATAATATCCTGGCTTGAGAACTGAATGCACAACATCTTTTGGCAGGATACAAATAATGGATGGCATCCTCGAGCGTGGATACTGCTCCTGGTTTCACTCACCAATGCATTTCTCTGTCATAGTGTCCTCACCGAGAAGTATATTCGACATCAATCAGCACACTCCTAGATAATCAGTTAACGAGCTGCAAGTTCTTTCTATTTGAGAGGTGACAGTATTCTCCTATTCAGCGACTGTATACGACTTGTTTACACATAGATGATGCCCCAAACTTCTGTCTTTGAATTTTACGGGTCCTAAAACAGTTCTGTGTTAATCATGTTGAACCAAATCGAATCTCTGAATGAATAATGTCGTGTTATTGCGGACCATGATAGTTTGCACCAACTAATTCTATTGTGAACTTGAATAAACTCGGTAATTCTTTCATATATGTGATCTCAGACAAACCAGTAGAAATAACTTTTTGCCTAAAAGCTTTTCCAGTCGAACACAAGCTCCACTTTATACCTAGAGTTACTAGCTGTAGTATCAATAACAAGCGATCTCACATTACCTGAAATGTTCCCACTCATTTGCGAGGTTAAACGTAGCTCTTGCTTGCTCTTCACATGTTGTATGTATCTGTTGTATTTGTGATTTTTTTTTTTTTGAGTTAGTGTATACTGGGATTCCAAGAGCCTTGCCTTCTTCAAAGTCTAGCATGCCAGATACCAGAACAGCTAATCTTTCCTTGTTTTCCTTTTTGGAAGTCTGGAACCAGTTTACCATCCACCCATGTATGAGTTATAATACGGTATCTACAAAACGATAAATGATAAATTATAAAAAATCAGGAAATTACAAACTATAATAATAATTATACTTATTTATATATTATATATATATATATAGTATAAGAGTACGGAGTATCCTCATTAAGGTAATTACTTATTTAACTCAATCATATATATTATCTAATAATCCAAATATAATAGTATATACTATAATATAAAAGTAATATTTAAATTAGTAGATATATACTGAATAGTTTTGTATTTAGGTCTTCACAAACATTTAATATATATTCCGTAATATCTATTTAAAATTCCGATGAAAGCAACTAAACTACAGTCCCATTGTAACATTAAAACATAATTTTTGAGTTAGGGACGAGACGAGGTAAAACCATACATACTTATACTCAGATAACCTTAGAAAGTGATTTCGCAGGCCATCATGTTTTGTCGCGTAATTGTGAATATTAAAATGGCAGGGTACAAAAAAGAATATTGAAAAATTTTTTTTATATGGCATGTCCTAATTATAAGTTAGATTCTACATATAACAAAATTATATTATATAATATAATCATTAATAATATATACTATATATATATTATATATACTTTATATATACTATATATATAATATATATATATATAATTATATATATATATATATAGTAGATAATTAATATATATAATTATATTTACATATCTTATATATATATATATATATTCTTGTATTGATAAAAAAAAATATATCTATAATATATATATATATCCATATTATTATATATTATTATACTATTATACTATATATTATATAAATTAGTTATGTAATGTAGAAGATAATAAGATCATATATATATATTAATGTAATTATATAATATAATTATATAAGATTATATATTATAATATAAATATTATGTAGCGTAATATATATATATATAAAATAATTTATCTATTATTATTTAGGTAGTATAATATCAGAGTTAAACGATCGTATCGGGTTAAGAAATTGGAGATGCGCTAGGGGTGGTGACGGTACATCTCATACGTTGTAGACGAGGGTTAGGTTCACCTGCGCCCCCCGTAGGGTGGAGATCTGCCCAATAAATTTAAATGGCCGTAGAGAGTAGAAATTTGAGATGTCAGTGATAGATGAGGGTAATGAGTACGTAGGATTCTGATCCGGAAATTCAGGATCCGGATGTCGCCACCGGGTGTTTGGCATCTACGTGCGAGATTGCTAGGCTTATTACATATATTGCTTGGATAGAATACAATATCAAGTGTCTTTATATTTGTTTTATTTCAGGATCTGGATCTCGAAAATGATGTCAGGGCACCACTAAAGGGGGATCCTCTGAAGAAAAGGATGGAATGCTATAGAAATATGTCGAGGAAGGCTGCAAAGTTTGATAGTACATAGAAGAAAAGAGAAAAAGGAGTTCCTGAATCGATAGAAGGAGTTTAGTAGGTTGGCGCACTTACGGCACCCGGTGCTGAATCCGGGTGAGGTGCCGAGTTTGTAAATATGTTTGCTAAATAAATAATATCACATAATGATGTGACGTAGTCAAGATATAATTGGTTGAGTTTTCAGAGTGTACATCATAGATCTTCAAGTAGTAATGCTGGTTGGTGATATTCTTTAGCTCGCCATTGAAGTGTGAAGGGGTTCTCTACACGCACGTGGATGCGTCGCCCTGCAGCTGTCATCGAGCTGCGCGGAAAACCGCGTGTGCGAGCTACACGCGCGGCCTCGGCTAGCGTCGCTGATCCGGGCGCGAATGAGGTATTATGCGAGAACACTAAACGTGTTCTCGCGCGTATGATTCTGAGACTTTCCGAGTGGTAATCCAACGCTCTTTCGCGTCTCTACTCTTCTTAGTCATTTTCGAGATAACTTAATTTTTTCCAGTTTCGTTCTTCTAATTAGCTATCTACAAAGTTATCGATACATACTTATTATTATTTTAAATCTATACCTATTAATTTATATTAAAATACTTGCCTAAAATAAATATCTATCCCGAGTTCGTGTAATTTATTATGTTGTAATGATGTTATGATAGACACTACCATATATTTTTTGATATGAATATTGGTTTTTAATGACAAAAAACCAGCTCCAATCGCCAATGCGAGGGCGTTAGCCCTCGACTTCATATAAGCCACCTATCTACGTAAATCAATATGGCCATTGACCCATTATATATATAATATTGCCTCATTAGCCCTATACATTAATATATAGTACCATTAGCTACCTCATCGAGGCCCAATATATGCCCATGCCCATGCCTACATGGGCCCATTATAAGCCATTAGCCCATGCCCGTTGGCACGACTACGAGTCATTATATATTTCAATGCACATTGATGCCAGCGCTCACGCCGTATAGATAATTGAAAGACTGGCGACTCCCATGGGCAGAATATCCTCGCATTTCAAAGCGATTACATCGCGAGAGTAGTATTAATATATGTTGTGCAGTTACAAAAGCAAACCAGTGGCGTTGACAATAGCAATAGCGAGCAAGGTAATGTCAAGGAAAGGGAGATCTAAAAAGTGTATAGCCTCAATGACTAAGACATCTAGTCCTATATAGGATATACTCGAATAGTTAATTATCTTGATCAACTAGATATATTACTCATGTTCTTTATTTGTTGCGGATAATTTTGTAATCCTAGGGTTAATATTATCAGATCGAGCATATTTATAGTAAACAATATTGTCCTGTTTTCGATCATAAAATACTAATAGGGTTGTGCGGGTTTGTTTTTCCGGCGCGCGACTACCGGGAAGAATCTTCTCGGGCGCACGCATCAGCGAGCGCGAGCACTCGCAGGCGCATCCAGCGCAGCGAGTTTCTGCACTGTTTTGGTCTTTGGCGACGTCGCGCACCACGTGAGCGAGCGGACGGGAGAGCCTCAAACTGTACCATAATTATATGCAGCGGGCGCATAGCCCGTGTCATATGGCCACAAGCCAGTTGACTCTATGTTTACCGTATTCGGTACGGCAATAGCCAGATGCGTAGCAATCGTTGCTTGTTTATTTTTTAATTTATTTTTTGTTTTTATTTGCTTCAAACATTTTGTTTTACTGTGGTTTATTCTTCGGTAGAAATAATATTGTTAAGTGTGCTTTTTTCATAAGTTTACATAGGCGTAAAAAATTTCGCCTTCTTTACGTCTCTTCGAGAAGATACTAGTAAATAAGTAAGATTCAGTTTGATAATCAGATACCATACTGATGGCCCATTGCCCTCTACCATTCTCCAGCCCGCCGCCGACCCGCTTACTTGCGTGTGCCGATACGGAACATGATCATATTGTATCTATTGACTCCCTAATTTGAGTTGTTAAGGGCTCATATTTTCTTTACTCAATATTGACTGTCTATCTAACAGCGATTCAACCTAATAAAGAATAAAATCAAGTAGAATCGTAATCAGACCGCCCCATCCCACCTATCCCCCTCTCCACCGCCATCCGGATGTCTATTGATTTATTGACTATTGATATATCGTTTTCGGTCATCACACATGACAAACCGATCTCCGGTGTTTAAGGCCTTATCCGCGACATGTAAAAAATTTGTTACTAGCTGATATTTCGCTCTATCCCTAAAGCACGTAAGATCAGTAATTAACCACCTGTACCTTACTTCTTCACTCTATATACCACGGTACGCTATTATTATTACTCTTCATTCAGTCCATTATTCCAATTGATATTTCATTATTGATATTATTCATATATTAGATATTATTACTATTTGATTATTATTAGTATTATATTATTTTTTTAATCTATATATGTTTATTATTTGTTTATAATCTCTCACTTTATAAAGTGCTTATATTTTAATCATGTAATATTCAATATATACATCCTTACTCTCTTACCCTTATTTAATTTATTTATTATTTATTTTATTTATTTATTTATTTATTTATTTATATATATGCATCCCTCCTCTCCTATCCTGTAGATCTATTGGATTCAAGTCTTCTTCATTACCTATTTATATAATATATAACTAGTACGATAAAAGAAATAGCAATTGTTATATTATTATTAATATTTAAAGCATATTATTAACATAAGTTAGCAGAACCTATTCTTATTCATTATAGTGTTTCCATAGGTGATTATCTATTAGTGAATTATGGTAACTTGTATGGTTAAAATTTTATGTTTCCGTGCTCTTGCTACGTGTCTTGTGTCTGGTCCTACAGACAAATCGATTTAAATCACTTTGCTGTTTATAAAATATTTATAACAAAGATTTGGGAGATTTACGAACATATAAAACTCTGATTATATAAAACATATGTGCTTAACATGTGTTTTAACCAAGAGAGTTTATTTCTTTTGCAAAGATGTTGAACATTCATAATATTCAGATAGGGTTTTTTAATCGATATTAAAATCTATATCTTCCAGTGTTCATACGTCAATGATCAAAAAAATACGTCGCAGGATGATAGACGAAATATTTGATATGCATTAAATTTAAGAATGCATCTAATTTAATAGCTCAGATATATCCCACTTATTTTCACTAAGTCTCATTCAGCTGTCTATCAATTGACTTATCTAACGGTATCACTTGGTTAAAATTTGTAGATGCGCTACATAGAGTACGAGGGTGAACATAGTCAACTATTTCGATCATGTAGACAGTAGAAGTTACGTACCCCTTGGCGCTGCACTCCCTCGTCCGCTCTTAACCACAACAATCTAGGTATAATAAGGCGCTCGTTGTATCATGGACAAGTTTGAAAATGTATTGGAGCACTAAGTGCTATGTTGTTTGACCCGACAATGAGGTCACAATAGCCATGTTACGCCTTAGCCAGCGGAAAATTAGTCTGTCATAAAAGTAATAAAGTCCAGTTAGCCATCGAGTACTCACTCAGGGACCCTCTAAGCAGGTATTTACCTACTCCTGGCGCATGCTCTTGGCACCTCCGGGTTTGTGGACGGTGACTGAGCAGCGCCAATATTGTAGTAGATGATTTAGCTTGGTAGTATACAATATTAACAAATTCTTTAGCTAGAACGAGGCCTCTGTAGACGTTTAGTAATTACATACCTGTAACAATGTAGGACTCTATGTAGATCTCTCAAGATGAGCAAGGTTATTATTTACCAGTCTTATGGACAGTAAAGGGTGGTACTAGTTAGACAATAACCTACGCCATGCGCAGGGAGAGATCCCAAATCGGTAAGATCTGATACAGGTGATGGCCATGATGCACAAATATGAAATAGGTTCAAATGTAAGTCATGAACGCAGAGAGATATGGTACAAATCAGATCGTATAAAGGGCGAATGTGTAGCTCTGTAAAACAGTACCTCGAAGGTGATATATAGTTGATCTCGGGTCGGCCAGCTGCATCGTAGACGTGGAAACTATCATCAAGGCTTAAAAGTTACTCCGTGGTGTGGTGCCACAAGCCAGTAAGAAAATCTATACAAATAAATAAAGAAGTGTCACTATTATAATACAATTTGAGGGAATGTGTCGAGAAGAGATGTGATGTCTCCCTACCTTACTACTTATGGTATGATGCGTAGCTGCCGAATAGTGCTGTGTTTATACTACAGAGTGGGGCGCTTCGCCTCTATATATGGTGAAGAAGGAAGTTGTAGTTTCTTGTCATCACCTCTATGCCATATGCCCTTAGACATGAAAGATGAAATAGTAATCACTCGAGCAGCAATCTAACCCGGCGTGTTGCAAGCAGTGCGAACACAACAAGTGCCCACAAGCCACTAACAACTACACGCATCAACAGTTTCCAGGGAGCCGCAACATCAACACGAACAACAACATACCGAACGAAGACCACAAAGCTCTATACAAACCGCCTGTCTCTGACATGTCTAGTTTACAGACCCTGTGTTACTCATTAGACCCTGATATTCTCAGTTGCTCCACTTATCGATGCTCTATATTTGATATGTTTGTGAAACTCTCTGTTTTATTTAGATTGTTAGTTAGTCTCACGAAATATTTAATAATTATATATCGAATATTATATATTTATGTTCCATTATTTATATATTTAATTTTATGTACTTCTGTATAGGACATTAAATTCAAAATTGAAAATAAGAATTGGGGTTTTGGAAATAACGTTTCTATAACACAAAATTAGTAAGAATATAAAAGTCTTTTTTAATTATGGTTTATGTTCTTACTGCGTACCAAAATAGGGTTAAAAATTTTGCGCTTTTTAAACACTCTATCCAAAGGTTTGATCTAAGCTAAACTCTGAGCATCAGATACATGAAGCTAATGGATAAAGTGAAAAGACCGAGCCAATATATTTTAAACCACTCGCTACGAGAGAAAGCTTCCAATGAGAGGTAAACCCTCAAAAAACTTGGTTTAGCTCTTATCCATATTCTTAAAAGACAACCAGATTTCAAATGGCACGACCTATCGGTCAAATCATCATTGGACGGGAAACCGTTGACGCGTTTTCCGAATACTTGTTGATCATCTTAATATCTGATTCTTTCGCGTGATTTGGAAGAAGGATCTGGTACAGGATGGAACAGGATCAAACATGAACTTCAGACTATTAATTTTCCAAGAACTTTAATGTATTCCCAGAATATAATCTCTGATTGAAGGATTTTGGATGAAATATTTCCAAAGTCCCCCAGTCCAGATGCGAGTCCCTTCCGGTCCTCTTTTGCGTCGGAACAGACCTTAATAAAATTTAAATAGCGAATATTATCGTGCAGGTCCAGGTTAGATTTTTAAAGAAAAAACCATACAACGATTTAAAATGTATAAGCTCCTAAATTTATTCTTTAAAATTTTTTTAAACTTTTTCTTTTTGTTTGTTAATTTAAAAATTTATGCATACATTATTATTTATACTTTCTCTGACTATGATTTTTTATAGGTTGTTTTTGTATTTGTAATTTAAACATATAATCAATATCTTCTGGAAAATGATCTATAATATTTTTTCGTATTTATATTTATAACAATATAAACACAATTAGTTCATCATGGACATTCGTTTTTATACTATCCCATTTTCAGAATGTAAATAGATATATAAATATCATGGTTTTTTATATTGTTATATTCAAGTCATAACTCGACAGTCATGGAAGCTAAGGAAGTGGTCGATAATATTACTTGATGTGAAACAACCTTACAGTTACGGTGGCTTTTTTACAAGGTTCGCTTTAAAAGTTTCCTCAAATTAATAAAAAAGAATTGAAAAAATATTTAAGTATTTTGAATGATGCTTTTTACCTTCACTCAAACTAAATTACGAAAAAAATTCTTCCACACGCGAAACACCACCATAGACCTCCTCGCTTAGATTAATGTCTCGGCAAATAGACTTGACTGAAATGAATAAAATATAAATCTTACAATGAAGGTTATTTCAGTACATTCTTTTTGTGATAGAATGTATATTTCCGGTACTTATTTGGTTTTAAAGGCTTTAAAAGGTAAGAAGCGTCAAAGACTTGTTTGCCTCCACCCCAATGATTCTTTAAATCGCTGCAGTAAGAGAATTATTATAATGTAAGATTGAGTATGATATCTCTCCAAAAATGAAGTTGGCATGGAACAAGATAAAGGTACAATATTTTTACCTCATTAAAATTGTTATGTTTTAACATACTGAATTTTTAGGTAAAGAGTTTCCAGAAATAATCTATAAGAGTTTTTGATATCATGGTACTGCACAAGGACAGGTAAATCAGTAAAAATCACCACACTATTTTCAGTTAATAAAGCTTGCAATAGGTTGAAGAGTGCAAAGAACTCTTTCATATAAGAAGAACAAGAACTGCTTAGTAATCTTCACGAAGATGAATACCTTTAAATATTTCGATATACCTACACGAACCGTGGCTTACCTCCCTATAATAGGTTTATCATAAAAACCCCTTAAGAATACTCTCCTGTGGAACGAGAAGACACCAACCTTCTTACTCTAAGTAACACATGACAAATAAAGATAAACAGCGGGTGTTAAATGTAGGAAGAATTAACCACTGAGGTGAGTGTCCTAGGACTGATGAAAAATTTTCAAGAAAAGGGTAAACACGGAAGCTAGGGTGGTCGAAGAGAACTTTTTAAAAATAGGATAACCACCGCCATCAGAAGTAATCTCCACTCCCTTGACGCACGTACCGCGAGGTTCTTATTTGATCTCAAATTAATACTAATTTCGTATTTAACTATAAGTAAATACTTAGTTAATACTTATTTCGTATTTAATGATGCTTTTCTTATTCTATAACTACTAGAAAATTAAGTAACTAGAAAAATTACGGTTTGATCCTAAGAGTTACAAAATATAATAAATAGTAAAAATATTAGGATCAGTAAAATCGGTAAAGGAAGAAAGGATAAAATACGATTATTTTTAAATTCTAGTATTCTTTTTATGTACAAAAGCATTTTAGAGAGATAATGTGCGAGTTGACTCACCATCATATAATCGAAGTTCTAAATTACAAGTTATTTATTTACATCAAATGATACTTATTTAAGTGCAAAAGTTTTTTAAGGAATATCAAACCTGAAAGTTATATTAAATCAGTATAATCTAAATCATGTAATTGGATAAGACATAGTGCGAAATTGAACGATCTATCGTTCCATATTTAACAGCTATCATTCTATCTAGACGTATATATATAGACCGTACGATCTGAGGGAAATAAAATATTTGTAACAGCAAGTGATAAACTACTAGCTCCTGTAAGATTATCTCATAGTCTAGAGCCTATCACATAGCTCGAAATATGAGAATATGTATGAAGTTTTATTGGGGTATAAAATAGCTCGTGTAAAATGATATTGGACGCTGCATTATCACTAGAACAGAATTATCACCTAAATTCACATACGAAACTAAATGCAGTAGAGTCAGGAAATATTTAACAGGCATTTGGTCACCATTTTTATTCTCATAACTATTTAGAAAGTGCATGTTGAAGAATGTCCTTAAAACAGTGGTCGTTCATAATATGTGTGTTAACGCAGATATGAGGGTTTCATGTACGCACGGACAGAGAAATATTCTCTTCTCGAAGGAAGGTAGTATATTAATAGTAATAGAAGATAGTCCGTTCGGTCTCTAAATCTCTTACCGAATGTGTTCAGTAGTACGGGTTATTGCACTTCACCAAAACTCATTTCACTCATATAGTTGCCGACGTCATAGTTCCATAAAATTAATCATAAGTAAAGGAGTTTGATAGTTATTCTCTTATAAAAGTTTAATACTTTATTAATCCGGGTCCTCGGAAAAGACAATATCTTATATCTAGTTCTTTTCATCGGGAAGTACCATATATCGTTTAATACTTCATACTCATTTTAGATTTTTAAAGTACTCAAGCTTCGTCCTCTTTCAAGTAAAACCTAATTATCCTCGAATGCTCTTGTGAAGAAGGTGATTATTCGAAAAAGTTAACATTATTTCCAGATATTCTGATACATCTTACGCGGTGATCAGACTGGTGGTTTTCGTAAATAAATTACTTACGTGATGCACAATATTGAGAAATTAACGGATATCCACCCCTCATCTCCAAATGAATTAAATAATACGTTATATTACCACTATGGAAGAAGCTATATTAGAATAGCTTGGCCAGCAAAAAGCAAACACTGTGACTCATTAATTTTGTATTGCGGAGTCTTCAAAGAATGTTCAATAAACCAGGTGTAGCTTATGTTTACACTGATATTGTGGAATCCCAGTATGTTGGAAGTATATTGGAAAGCACAGTTACAAAGAGTGATACATTTTCCTAAGGATATCAGAGTTATAAGTTTTTTTCCCTATGTGTAAAGTGGTACACATATACCTTGAATAATTCCTCGAACTTAAGAACCATAGGGGGTATATAAAAGATGTGAAGGGAACCCTTTATCCATTCAACAGAATAATGGAACAGCTTGTGTTGTAAAGTACACATATACGAGAAGGCTCCAGTAATTAAAGAGGTCTTAATTGCTCGTAAATAATGCATGTGAAATTGAGAACAATAATCATGATTTTCCCCGAAGATCATTTTTCTTATAATTTGTATTCTTTTGTTTACCAAGCTAATAACTCCTTCTTCGGCTCTGCGGCGGGCCTCTAATGGGATCAGTTTACATCCTGAAAAAATATAAATATCTGGCTTTAATACGAAATATGGAAGATAAACCCGCTATAAAAAACTTCGACGAAGAGAATGCTTGAAGCAGGATATGGTGAATATAAATTCCTTGACACCGTCAGGGCAAGTTTTATGAGAATGTGATCAGCCCAGGGTTGCAATTCATGAAAATTTTGAGAAGTATTGATGTATGGTAGAAGTGAAAAAAAAAAAAAAAAAAAAAAAAAAAAAAAAAAAAAAAACAAAAAACAAAAAAAACACAAAATAAAAACTTTTTTGGAAAAAAATTGTGGTTTTTATTTCAAAAAATCTGAAAAGAAAATATCATTCAAATTTCAATCAAAGAAAAGAAAATTGACGGAACTGTGTATCACAATATGGGATAACCTGGGTGCCGTGAGACCACCGGTGGACACAGGGTAAATAATAAAAGTGGCAAAGTTTCAACAAATATTGTAATAAACTATCAGAATAAAAAATTTGAACTATAAATCGATTGACATGACTTCCCCCCCACAGCATCAGAGAATTTTGGTTCTGGGGAATTGATATGGATCTGAGTTATGAGCGTCTTTTTGCATAGTGG
>JABUQX010003099.1:0-10000 GCA_015478945.1 Trachelipus rathkii
ATGAATAGTGTATAAGAAATGGTGAGACATTTCAGTAACTTTAGATTGTTAGTATCATAACGTGTTCTATACAAAGCTGATTTTGAATGTTTATTATATTATTTTTGAATAATTTATCTTATATAAATCGATTTTATTTCCAAATGTTTCCTTAAGTAATCCATTACTCAATTATTTAAACGACAAATTAGTATAAGTTATTAAGTATATGTGGTATTATTGAAATATTTTAATTACAAAATTATATTTTTCTCAGGTATATTTGTGTGTTCTTCAACTCCAATGTAAATTATATGAGCATATAGCCTGTGACACTAGTTAGAATTATATTTAAAGGTTTTCCATTACTTGGAAGTTTGAGAAAATAAATGTTTCTGAAAATTTCATAATACCTTTCTCCAAATAATTATTATGCCTGTAGCCTTTCTTAATACTCCTTGTTTAATGAATAAACTTTCATTAATTAATAATTTTTTGAGTTGTTAATCTATTTCCCGATAGAAGTATACGCTGAGTGCTCGTCCAATTAAATTAGTCTATAGTAATTAATAATACTCTCATACCTATAAATATTTTTTGTAAAGATGATTTAGAGTTATTTAGTTACAACATAATGATTCGAATGTTTTAGGTTATTGTTTTTGTGAATATGATTTAGTTAAGATATATTTAGTTATTTAAATTACAGAATAGTATTTAAAAAATTTTAAATCACAATAAGAAGATTCAATAGATAGTATTATTCATGTGTAATGTTTTTATCACTAATGAGTAATCAATATATTATTTTATTATAAGATCTTATACTTATTATTTCAAGTTTAATTATTACATTAATATTATAACAGATATTTTAGCTTCAATTGTGTCAATTTTTATTATGATGATCCATCTATTAGGTCCAAGCCTAATTATAATCATGCAGCATATAGTAGCAAGTTTAAAGATTGGTCAGATAGTCTTTAACAATGAGATACTTATAGTTAGATCAAGAGTACAATAGAACTATGGTATGCACTTAGGTTTAACCAGCAATTTCTTTACTTGTATAAGCACATAATACAGACCAAAATAGCATAATAATTGGAGCTCATGTAGCTTAATATAAGTAATGACGGATTTTATTTACCATACTTTACAGTATGCCTTGAAATTATTGTAAATGATAAGATTCTATTATTTAATTTAAAAGTAAGACTCTCTCGCTATGTAATTTCAGGTTTTTTAGGTCTTATGTCAACTATCAGTTAATTGAAAGTTATCACTCACGCAGCGCATGAGACTTTCATTAATAATTTCGTGATATCATATTATTCATTTCAAGTAGTCAATGTTTCTAGGATTGTATAATAGATTTAAAAATTAATTACCTATTGTCATGACATTATGGATTATTTTTAAAGAGTTTTATAAGAAAATATTTGCTATTATAGATAAATATAATTTAACTCTATACTAGAATATAATTAAGTTTTGACAATATCGAACAATTTCCTACAGTTAAAATTTATAAATAAAAGATAGCATGCAAACATTGAACGCTTACTATATAAACAAATATTATTGTTATAACAATAAATTATTTATAAAGATATTATCCATGATTATATATAGTCATAATATCAATATTTATATAAAAATAGTAAAGAAGACTCCTAATTTAACTTACAAAGAGGCTCAATATATATGGCATGTAAACTTCAACTTAACCATGTTTATATAGATAATGATAATGGACAATTATTTAATTGAGATAAGGTTGGGAGGAACTAATAATAATTTTCTTTTTGATATATATTGATGTGTATTATTCACATACTAATTAGAACTCTTCACATTTACATCTCTTTAGAACAATTTATTCTTCATGTCCAATAAATCTTATAGTTCCTTATTAACATGATATTACAAATGCTAATATGAGTCATATACAGTTTATCCATTATAATTTATATATTTCAAGTATTATTCTACATGGATTTTTTTTCTTTTTAAGGATATAAAATATTTACTATATTTTTAGATTTAACTAGCTTTTTATCATTAGTTGTAAAGGATTTTAATTATTGAGATGCAAATTAGAATATATATGTATTATTTATATTAAAGATTTACGTTAAAAGAATTGTGACATAATATATGTAGTGGTAATGACTATACATTACAGTACCTAATTACTCAAGCATAGATTGCTGTATAAGGGTAGTAATATTGTGATATTCTCCAAAGGATATAATTAAAATGTGATATTGTTCACATTTATTCCCTTTATTAACATTATTTTTTTATATACATTTATCAATTATTATTATCTACTTAACATTTTAATACAAGTAATTGTATTTGGTATAGATTGACGTCTAAATTGTCAGGCCTTTTTCTCTTTTTGTAGTGAGGGTCAGACTATAGGGGGAAAGTAATTGATATAGTAAAGTGATTGTGTTTTATAAATAATTATTCTATTCGTTTTTTTATGTAGTTTCAAGAGTCATTGCTAACGGTATTTGTTAGAGGATGTTTAGATATTCTTTCATTTAGGCGATAATACCTTAGATGCTTGTTATCCAATTCAATTATGTACTTTCTTTTACTCTTTATTAGAAAGTATTATTATTCATGTCAGTTTTAGATGAGTAATGTGAAATTTGGTTGATGGTAGTATTAGTTTCAATCTCGTTATTTTTAGTCTATTGGATTAGACTCTTTTTGTGTAATATATTGAAGCTATAACAAGAATGTTAATAAGAGGTCTAAGTAATTAAAATATTTTTATTATTGTGTTGAGAAATAAGGTTAGAATGTCCAAGTAATATAATTTGTTTTTTTCATCGATGCAAATTAAGAATAATGATCAAGTGTGAATAAATATTATTTCACTCTACCCTCTTTATGTAATAGTTTCATGTAAAGGTAGGTCATTATTTTGAGAGACCTATTATTGAAACTGTTGTAAATAAGCTAATATTATTAGTTGTATACAATCATATACACTTCTTCATAGATACTATAGATTTTACATAATTATAGGAGTAATGACTAAAAGACTTGATAAGCTTGAATCCTAACTTTGAATAATGATTCTGTAGAGATATTGATAATTTCTAATTATTGAATTATCTTATTTATTATTGGTGATACTCTTTTCTATTTTTATTTCTATTAATAATTAAATTCGTATCACAGATACATGGATAATATATTCTAGGATATATGTCGATTTATATAGTAAAACTCTGAGATTTGTCCTTATTGGACACTATTCATATAATATTACTAATTTCTATAAATACTACTCAAACTCATAAAATAGGATTATATATAACTTTTCCTCTCCAGGAATTTAGATTTTTTCACGAGCATTAAATGATTAATCAGGCGTACTTTAGTATTATAGAGTATTTAATAAATATGATAAGGAAAAAGTTCAGTATCATATGTCTTTGATTTTGCATATTAATGTGAAAAAGTTAGTTGAGATTGTCAATATTGTGTAGAGATTATAGTCGCCTTTAATTAAATATTGTCAAAAAAGGAGATTAAATAATGGCTTATGCAGAATAATAAGATAATTTCACATCACAAGTGGTGATGATAGATTATGTGAAGTACCTTTTTATGGAGATTGAACGAATTTCTTTCCAATACCCAAATAGAAATTATGTTGAGATCAAATTTTTAGGACAAAAATATAAGATTGAAAGTTTTTTACACATATATCGTACTCAAATCTCTAGGAGAGTTGAAGTAATTGATATTTCTCGATACAAATTTTCAAGGAATTTCGAAATTATTCTTTTAAAAATATCAAATTAATTATTGAAAAGAAATTATTGATAAAAAAGTTATAAATTTTTTAAACAAATGTTTTAAGTAATAAGATTGCATAGGATATTAATATGTTGCTAATAGAAGTGGAATTGTGTGATGTTCATCTTGTTTTTGTTAATTTTATTAACTATATTTTAAAAGAGAATAACTATATTAGTATAAATAACAGTGGATCACGCAATAAAATTTATTATAAGATCATTTTCTTAGGGTCAAAAATGTTGGAATTTATATCGACGTGTTTGTTGAATCTAATTATCATGCATATTTTTTGTCTGTCTCATATTTACATTATATTATTAAATAAAAAAATTATTTAATTTCTGATATATATATATATTTCTATCGTATATAATTTCAGTATAAGTAAATTAAATAAAAGAAGAATAATTTTAAACAGAAAATTTCATACTTATTCTATAGATGAGCTTATTTCAAATAGAAGTGTGAGTTACAACTTTAGAAAGTTTAACACTATCAAACTAGAATATACTTTATTATATGAATAGTAAGTTGTAATAAATGTAATCAAAAAAGAATTGCATATTTGATATAATTTTGAGTGTATAGGAGAGCAGAAGATTGGGGTGAGGTGAAAATTATTAGATTATAGAGGACTTGCCTAATATAGAATTATATTAATGAGCTCTAATGAAAGCCAATAATATTTATCGATAAAAATAATATAACTTAAAGTGTTAGTATACTGCTAAGTTCTAAATATAAAGTTCTCATTTTGCAGTAATACTCAAAATCTATTATTATATAATTATTATTCAAAGCTCTATTGAATATCAAATCAAACTGGCCCCACTTATACTTTTGCCAAAGCAATATTGTAGAAAATAATAGGCAAATAGGACAAGAATTTGATCTTCATCAATATAATTTGTCCAATATAGTCAATTTCATTTGTTTTATACACCTCATTATCTAATTTTATTTCTAAAATGAGCTTTAATTTATATATTTCACACATCGTATAAAAGTTATCAGTTGGTAATTAAATAGCTAATTTATATTTGATCATTCCATTTTCATATCATCTAAATATTATGAATATATGCAGCCACAGTAATGAAAAAATTCCTTAATCGTAACATCAAATAGAAATCTCTTATATAAGCCTAAGATATTTCCAAATATAGTTAAGAAAATTTTAAAGGAATTTTTTCAGCCTTAATTGAAATTTAATGAGTTAACCAATTCTTCAAGCAACTATTTATTTGAATTAATAGCCAAACAGTCCTACAAATTGAGTAAATTATATTTATATTTATCATTCTAGATTCATCTATCCTATAGTCTAACTTATAATTATATTATCCATATAACTGAATTAAGATTAGAAGAGTTAATATGTTTTATACTTATAGGTATTAATATATTAAGTTTTTTTGTAGATGAGATGGTAATTTTATATTAAATATATTAATAAGTAAAAACAATATTAGAGTTTGTATCACATCACTATATTTTAATACGCCTAAATAGGACTAATTAATATATTTATTAATTAAGAGTTTTCGCCTATTATAAATATTTTACGTTAGATAATTTATTTTTATTGAAACACAAGTTTATTAACTAAGAATACTAATTTTCATAAATGCAAAACCAATATAAAATTATTAATGTTTATATTTTTTTTGTAATTGAGAATTTTAGTATTATTTGTTTATTACACAATATAAAACTTAATACCGCTTAACAGCAAGGACACTTTTCTTGCGATAGCATTAATGCGAAAGCGTTGTTTGTTGAGCACCCTGCTTTTTATTAGGTCAGTGGGGAGCGTTGGTTGGGAGAATACCAATGTAGAGGCTGGAGTTCGTGCCTAGATAGATGTCTCACAAATATGCTCAGTCAAGAATACTCTAAATAAAGAAAAGATAAAAAATAATGGTCGATGATATATCAGAAGATAATCATAGATGTTAATTTAATCTCCAATATATATTTACATAATATTTACATATAATTATTAACATATATCTTAATATATATATATATGTATATATTATAATAAAAACTAAATTTGATATATATCATTTATTTTTAAAATCAATCTTTCAACAAAATTTTACATTTATGATTCTTATTTAAAATAAAATACATACGTATGCTTAGAACATTTTATAATTCGTTAAAAAAACAAAGTGAAAATGTATCGTATCATATATATATATATATATATAGGTATAATAATATATAATACTAGTTCGATTAAGTAGATTAATATATATATATTATATGATCATATTAAAATTTAATTTATAATAACCATCTAATATTATGGACATGTATATGGCATATTATGTTGGTGTATTTGGTATTGAGTAACAGGGTTAGGGTTCAAAGTTTTACTCTCGAGTCCTAGTGTTTGTATCCCTTTCAATTGGCATCCTTATAGTCCTGATGTTGAGTCTTTCAAATTCTCAGACTCTTGCATATTCTCTCTGTATTTAGAGGGGGTGCTGAGGGGGGCCTCCAAAATTTGGCTATAGCTTTTTTAAGTTAGAGCTTAGTGAAATTCCAGCACTCTTAGTATTACCGACATAACTATGCTGGCGTGTATTTTGATGGAATGTTAGGGATTCGGGGAAGGAGTTTGAATCCTGAAGTAGGCGGTAGTCTCATGATGTTCTCTTTAGGTATACACTGATTGAGTCAATGAGACCTTGTTTTGGAATGCTTAGGAAGCCTTGTTTATGAATCATTAGAGTAATATAAGCCTACTAAAGTGGAGGTTCCAGTCTCTCAATTTGATGATTAAATGTGTGTCATACCCTAGGAATGTTTACGGTACTTCCACGTTTAGAATTGAATAGTATTGATTTTTGAGTTTAATTTAAGTTCCTTACGGGGATGGTCCTGAGACCCTACTGGAAGGAGTGCTCCAAGAAGAGAGAAGAGTGCATATCTGAGTTGGAGTTCAAGAAGGAGTCGGCCCCGACTCGGAGCAGAGTCGAATGGAGGGTGAGTGTGGAGCTGAAGAAGTTCCGCTTGAGTAATCCAGGTAGTAGTGCTCAGTTTGACTTAAAGTATGGTTCTTAGAACATCACACAAACACAAACATTAGCTTTATGACTTTGACAATAAATGTAATATTTGGTATATCTTTTTTACAAAACCTCTCTTCTGTTACTTGAGTCAGTATGTCTATATCTAATTGATGATAAGGCTGGATATCGAATATTTTAATTAACAAACTTGTCTCGTTATTGGTTTCTATAATGAGTCAAAACCTTAACCAACTACTTAATCTTTAAGTTAGTATAGTGTTGTCAGTAAAACTACGCTCATTTATTAGATAATAGTATCCCTATTGGTCTCTGTTATACGCCGCGGGATGGCAAAAGGACTCAGGAAGACTGGGGAGGTTCATGCCTAGGGCACGCTCGGCCCGAAAGGGAGACAGCCGGAGATCTTTAAACAACGCGGCGGCGAACGCCAGGACACCTCCGGCCAACGCACAGAACCGAGACTCGTGGCCGCGTGCAACCCGTCCAGTAATTATAGCGCAATACATATATTTATTTTGGATTAAAAATTGATTAATTACTTATACGGGTATATATTATAGATATAGATTAGATTAATAGATGGCGCTAGTATATATAGTATAAGATAGATAGATAGTAATTAAGATAGATAGATTATAGATAGATAGTTAGAAAGATAAATAATTTTGAAAATCGTCGTATATTATATAACTTATATATATATATATATTAATATATATATATTTATAATTTAATATATGATATATAATATATATATATATATATAGTATATATAAATTATTATAATTAATATATATATATATATTATATATATAATAATATAATATTAATATATATATATATATATTAAGTATATATATATATAAATTATATATAATATATAGTAATTATTAATATATATATATATATATATATAATTAGAATTTTTAAAATATCTATCTTAATCTATATTATATATATATCTATATATATATATATATATATATGTATATATAATATATATATATATATATATAGTATAATATATATATTATATAATATATTATATATATTATTATCATATAAATTATATATATATATAATATATATATATATAATATATTATTATATATATATATATATAGTATATATATAATTATATATTTATATACTGTTACATTACATACATTTCTGTTATAAAATAGTATATAGGTATATAGATCATGATATTATTGAGAAAAAGGTTTCGTCATCCAAAATTCGTACCATTGGACTTATACCAAATGGTAGACGGAAAATGGGTCGACAGGAATAATCGTCGACAGTTTGCAAAAAAAATCTGTCGACCTTTTTCCATCAGTTTCAATGTGTCGACATGATTGGACAGTTATAAAAAAATTGTCGCGCTCCGGCCCCCCATTTCCTCTCCGTTTTTTTTTGGTCACGATGGACGAGTAGAATATTTTGGTAAAGGTGTCGATCCTACAACCAACATCGTAATTTCTTTTCTTAATATCGGTTATTATCGATATTTTTCTTTCCTTTTATAAAAATTTATTATTATAATTATTTTCATTAAAATTTTATGTTATATTCAATATATAAAGTATTAATTAAAGAACTATTAAATATTCTATATATATTATATATATTATACATATAGATTTTGATCAGATTAAATTATTATATTATATATATTATATTATAATTATTATATATATAGTATATATATATATTATATATATATATATCATATATATATATATATATAATATAATTCAGTGGGCATATTTAACAAAACTTATCATAACCTGAACTAGCAGGGCCATAAACGGAGACCTAACCTATATGGATCGACGATGTCGTAAACCTAGACCTAACCTATATAGATCGACGATGCCGTAAACCAAGACCTAACTAGGATGGATCTAACTAGTTGCCGGCCGTAAACGTAGACCTAATCTAGATTGATTATTAGTAATAATTATTTCAATTCTTGTGTAATTATGGAATATTTTAATATTAGAGCTTAAAAAAAAAATTTTTCGATGACATTATCGATTGATAGGTGTCGATCATTTGGCTGATTTAGTGGTGTTGACAGTTGGATGAGTAGCATTTAAAATTGTCGACCATTTTAAATAAAAGTACCTTTGAAAATTATTTGTTCCCATTCTTTGGACAAGTGGATATTTATATTTATTGTCTCGGGCTGGTCCGACCATTTTTTTTCCTTTCGACCCATTTTCCTGAGGACGATTTGAAGTAGCCCCCGCACCGTTTTATGAACATGAAAAGATGCACGGCTCAATAGAATTAAGAAATATGAAAGACATTTTTATTTAAATAAAAATTTTGTGTTCCTCAGTTACGTTAAAAAAGAAAAAGAAAAGAAATCTCCGAATCTCAAAATTAAAGATCCAATATATAGATTTCGAGGCTGAAATGTTTGAGTCAAAGTGAAATAAAATTACTTGGAAGAAATCTAGAATATATTAAAAAAACATAAAACAAATTTACGAAACGTTAATCAAACTATTTGTACAAGAAATTTCGTTATCATGTGATATCGATGCTTTATAAAATCGAAATTGTTCTGAGTGAAACTTCTCTCTCTCTTCATCTCTCTTCATCTCTTCTCTCTCTTCAATCTTCATTCTCTTCACTTTATTCTCTCTCATCTATCTTCTCTACTCTCTCTCTCACGTCTCATCATCTCTCTCTCTATCTCTTCTCTCTCTCTCTATTCATCTCTACCATTAGAATGCTATAAAAATCATGAATTTAGGGATTTAAATTTCTCCTATCTCTCTATCTCTTACTACTCTGTGCGTCCTTCTACTTCTCTTATACTCAACCAAATGCAGTGGTTGACTCCTCTCTCTATCTCTGCTCTCTCTCTCTCTTCTCTTCATCGGCACAGGCAAGGGCTGTAAAAGGTCACATTTTTAAAACGAATAGCTGCCCATTATTCGGACCATTATCCGCATCTGTAACATTTTTCTTATATCACGATGTGAACAATCAATTGAAGAATTGGACGCACCCACACAAAACAGAACATTACACAAAAAACAACACACCCTAGCACACACACTAAACAACACCATACCACACGTATATGTAACACATACCACACACCAACGTAATTTCAACTCATAGAGCAC
>JABUQX010003099.1:17500-30204 GCA_015478945.1 Trachelipus rathkii
TATATATATATATATATATATATATATACTATTTATATATATATATATATATATATAATATAAAGCTAGAACTTTTTCACCATTGGAAATTTTTCAAAAAGTCGGAACTTTTACACAAAGCCTGAACTTTTTTGCATAGTCAAATAATTTTCACAAAGTGGGAACTTTTTTAAAGTCGGAACTTTTTTCATGAGCATGGAACTTTTTCACAAGTGGGAAGTTTTCAGAGAGTGGAAATTCTTATTACACGTCCAGACCTTTGATATATTCCGCACCAAAATGTGATTTATATATAAAGTTACCTTACTATGAAGTATGAACATATATTTGCAAAACTGCGTAAAGAATTGACCCCTCTTTCACGAAACCATTTTCATCGTCTGCAATACATGTACTGTGCGCCTACGCGGATGGATGAACAAAACAATACATTCTATGCTTTTTGCCATTCCAATGATTTGGAGGGAGCCCTCAAATTATGTAAACGATTGCTATTTCTGCATGATACCTCGATTTATAATTTTGGCTTTTCAAGAAACAAAGGTGATGTAAAGTACCCTAAATCCGTCAGCCATCCTACAGTACACCCATGGCAGACGGTTTGCCCATACCAATTCCTCCAGTAAACTACAATCTGGAGTCAGACGTAGCTGAGGACTGTGGAAGTGAGGAACCACCTTGTCCTTCCTCATCAAATGATCCGGATTTTTGTGATTGACACTCAAGAATCTTGTCAGCTAAAATTTTTGTCAAGCTGGATTAAATGATTAATTCGAGACCTAGACTTACCTAAAGTCAAATCAGAGCTCTTGGCATCAAGGCTTCAAGAAAGGAATCTCCTACTACCTAATGTTAATGTATCCAGATACAGAAATCGCCAACACGATCTGAATCAATACTTTCGAAATGAAAATTCTCTTCTTGCCTGTTGTGATGTGCCTGGTTTGATGAATGCTTTGCATTTAGAATACAAGCCAGAAGACTGGAGACTATTCATAGATTCTTCTAAGATAAGTTTAAAAGCTGTATTGCTACATAATGGCAATTCTCTTCCTTCAATTCTTATTGGACATTCTGTGCATCATATGAAAGAAACGTATGCAAATATGAAAGAACTTCTTATTGCAATTAAATGCACCGACCATCGCTGGCACCTCTGTGGAGACTTGAAAGTCATTGCAATACTGTTGGACATGCAATTGGGATACACCAAGTACTTCTGTTTCCTCTGTAACTGGGATAGTCTGGATAGGTCTTCTCATTACAAACGTAAGATCTGGCCAGCTAGGGAAAATCTTGCCAGATGAGAAAAATGTCCAGCATCCTCCTCTGGTAGACAGAAACAAAATTCTTTTGCCACCTTTACACATCAAACTTGGACTCATGAAAAACTTTGTGAAGGGAATGGACCAGGATGGAGAAGATTTTCAAACCTCAGAAAACAATTTCCAAAACTCAGTGATGCTAAAGTTAAAGAAGGCATCTTCGTTGGGCCGCAAATTCGTAAACTTCTTAAGGATGTTAACTTTGAGCTAGTTTTTGCTGGCCATGAGAAAGCAGCATGGAAAGCATTTAAAGATGTTGTTCATGGCTTCCTAGGAAATCGTAGGGTTGATAACTACGTTGATATTGTGGATACACTTCTAGAAATGTATCATCAATTAGGGTGCAGCATGTCACTCAAGATCCTTCCAACAATCTCGCGAAGACTTCTTGCCAGAGATAATTGGCGCGCCGTGACCGACGAGCATGGTGAGCTGATTTCATCAAGATATATCTAGAATGGAAAATGAAGGTTCAAGTAAATGGAACGTTCTCTCCAGCTTGCATACTATTGCTGGCACAGTGACAAGGAGAAGCCCCAGAAACCATTACTAAGCGAGTAAAAGCAAAAGAGATGCATTCAAGAGATTAAACATTAAAATGTGAGGTTACTGATTATAATGACATAAAAAGTTAAACATTACACATAGGCAAAAAATAATAATGTTAACTAAGAGAAGTTAGTAAACATTTTTGGTAGTTATGTACTTATTTTATGAAATTAAAGAGCTTCAATTGGTATCTTATCGATAGTTACCATGTAAGTTCTATGTTATTATTTAATATGTAAATATCTTCAAAACCAGAGGTAATACATAAAAATTATTATAAAATATTTGTGTTTCTCGACCAAAAATTAGTAAAGTTTTTCTATTTTGAGCTATGAAAACTTTTCAAATTACAAATATGTTGACCAGTGTAATAGTAATAATAACAATAATAATAATAATAATAATGACATGAATGGACAAAAGTTACACGAATAGACAAAAGTCACATGAATGGAAAAAAGTCATACGAATGGACAAAACCCACACGAATGGACAAACGTCACACGAAAGGACAAAACTCACAAGAAGGGACAAAACTCACACGAAAGGACAAAACTAACACGAATGGACAAAACTTACACGAAGGGACAAAACCCACACGAAGGGACAAAACTCACATGAAGTCACAAAACTCACACGAATGGACAAAAGTTTCAGGAAAGGGACAAAAGTCACATGAAAAGACAAAAGTCACACGAAGGGAAAAAAACACACGAACTGACAGAAGTCACACGAAATGACAAAAGTCAAATGAAGGGACAAAAGTAACACGAAGGGACAAAAGTCACACGAAGGGACAAAAGTCACACGAAAAGACAAAACCCACACGAATGGACAAAACCCACACGAATGGACAAAAGTCACACGAATGGACAAAAGTCACTCGAATGGACAAAAGTCTTACGATTTAACAAAAAATCACACGAATGTTCAAAATCCTACGAATGGACAAAAAAAGACATGAACGGACAAAAGTAACACGAAGGGACAAAACCCACACGAATGGACAAAAGTCAAACGAAAGGACAAAAGTCCTACGAATGGACAAAAGTCTTACGATTTAACAAAAAGTCACACGAATGTTCAAAATCCTATGAATGGACAAAAAAGACATGAACGGACAAAAGTAACACGATTAGACAAAAGTCACACGAATGAACAAAAGTCAAACGAAAGGACAAAACTCACACGAATGGACAAAAGTTTCACGAAATGACATAAGTCACACGAAAGGACAAAAGTCACAGAAGAGACAAAAAATACACGAAGGAACAAAAGTCATACGAAAAAACAAAAGTCACACTATATCACACTGATATAGATATCGATTCCTATATAATCGATGATGGTGAATCGATTCCCGTTAGGTTTGATGGAATCGAATCACTTTTGATATGAGTTAGTACCCCTACCCTCCTTTTCTAGTGCACCTATGCATTTTTTTTATTCTTCAAGCTACAGGATCGAGCAAAGTGTCGAATTGGATAATGCCGAGTCGAATGCCGTTGCGCTTGAGCCCCTTGGGACAACCGTTGTGGATTTTAGAACGCATCAAAACGTGTCACTTTTGTCCCTTTGTGTGACTTTTGTCCTTCCGTGTGACTTTTGTCCTTTATTGTAACTTTTGTCCATTCGTGTAACTTTTCTCCATTCATGTAACTTTTTTCCTTTCGTGTGACTTTTGTCCAATTGTTTGACTTTTATCTATTCGTGTAACTTTTGTCCATTCGTGTAACTTTTGTCTATTCATGTGACTTTTGTCCTTTCGTGTGGATTTGCTCTATTCGTGTGGGTTTTGTCTATTCGTGTTTGTTATTCCCTTCGTGTGAGTTTTCTCCTTTCGTGTGACTTTTGTCCCTTCGTGTGACTTTTGTCCCTTCGTGTGACTTTTTTCAATTCAAGTAACTTTTGTCCCTTCTTGTGACTTTTGTCCCTTCGATTGAATTTTGTCCCTTCGTGTAACTTTTATCCATTCGTGTGAGTTTTGCCTCTTCGTGTGAGTTTTTTCCGTTCGTGTGAGTTTTGTCCCATAGTGTGAGTTTTTCTCATTCGTGAGTTTTGTCCATTCGTGTGAGTTTTGTTAATTCGTGTGAGTTTTATCTATTCGTGTGACTTTTTGCCCTTTCGTATGACTTTTGTCCATCCGTGTGACTTTTGTCCATTCATGTGACTTTTATACCTTCGTTTGACTTTTGTCCCTTCGTGTGAGTTTTGTCCATTCGTGTGGGTTTTGCCCATTTGTTTGAGTTTTGTTCATTCGTGTGAGTTTTGTCCCATTCGTGTGGGTTTTGACCATTCTTGTAGGGTTTGTCCATTCGTGTGACTTTTATTCTTTCGTGTGAGTTTTGTCCCTTATTGTGAGTTTTGTCCCTTCATGTAAGTTTTGTTACTTCTTGTGAGTTTTGTACCTTATTTTGAATTTTGTCCCTTTGTGTGTGTTTTCTTCCTTCTTGTGACTTTTGTCCATTCGTGTGACTTTTTTCCCTTCCTGTGACTTTTGTCCGTTCGTGTGACTTTTGTCCATTCGTGTGACTTTTGTAAATTCTAGGAACTTTTGACCATTCGTGTGACTTTTGTCCATTCGTGTGATTTTTGTCCATTCGTGTAACTTGTGCCCATTCGTGTAACTTTTGTCTATTCGTGTAATTTTTGTCCATTCTTGTAACTTTTGTCCATTCGTGTTACTTTTGTCCAATCGTGTGATTTTTGTCCTTTCGTGTAACTTTTGTCCATTCGTGTAACTTTTATTAATTTGTGTAGCTTTTCTCCATTCGTGTGACTTTTCTCTATTCGTGTAACTTTTGTCAATTCGTGTAACTTTTCTAAATTCACGTAACTTTTAGCCATTCGAGTGACTTTTTCCATTCGTGTTACTTTTATACATTTGTGTGACTTTTGTCCCTTGGTTTGACTTTTATCAATTCGTGTTACTTTTGTCTCTTGATGTGACTTTTGTCCCTTCATGTGACTTTTGTCTCTTCGTGTGACTTTTGTCCCTTAATGTGACTTTTGTCCCTTCTTGAGACTTTTGTCCCTTCGAGTGACTTTTGTCCCTTAGTGTTACTTTTGTCCTTTCGTGTGACTTTTGTTCCTTGATGTGACTTTTGTCCCTTCGTGTGAGTTTTCTAAGTTCGTGTGACTTTTGTTCCTTTGTGTGACTTTTGTCCCTTCGTGTGACTTTCATTCCTTTTGTGACTTTTGTCCCTTCTTGTAACTTTTGTCCCTTCGTGTAACTTTTTCCCTTCGTGTGAGTTTTCTCCCTTCGTGGGAGTTTTCTCCCTTCGTGTGAGTTTTGTCCCTTCCTGTGAGTTTTTTCCCTTCGTGAGAGTTTTGTCCCTTCGTGTGAGTTTTCTCCCTTTGTGTGAGTTTTGTCCATTCTTTTGACTTTTTCCCACTCGTGTGACTTTTGTCCCTTCGTGTGACTTTTGTTCCTTCGTGTAACTTTTGTTCCTTCGTGTGAGTTTTGTCCCTTCGTGTGAGTTTTGTCCCTTCGTGTGACTTTTGTCCCTTCGTGTGACTTTTGTCCCTTCGTATGACTTTTGACCCTTCGTGTGACATTTGTCCCTTTGTGTGACTTTTGTCCCTTCGTGTTAGTTTTGTCACTTCGCGTGACTTTTCTCCTTTCGTGTAACTTTTATCTATTCGTTTGAGTTTTATCTCTTCGTGTGAGTTTTTTCCATTCGTGTGAGTTTTGTCCCTTCGTGTGAGTTTTTTCCATTCGTGTGAGTTTTTTCCATTCGTGTGAGTTTTGTCCCTTCGTGTGAGTTTTGCTAATTCATGTGAGTTTTGTCCATTCGTTTGAGTTTTGTCCATTCGTTTAAGTTTTGTCCATTCGTGTGAGCTTTGTCCATTCGTGTAAGTTTTGTCCATTCGTGTGAGTTTTGTCCATTCGTGTGACTTTTGTCCATTCGTGTGACTTTTGTCCATCAGTGTAACTTTTGTCCATTCGTTTAACTTTTTTCCATTTGTGTAACTTTTGTCCATTCGTGTAACTTTTGTCCTTTATTGTAACTTTTGTCCATTCGTGTAACTTTTCTCCATTCATGTAACTTTTTTCCTTTCGTGTGACTTTTGTCCAATTGTTTGACTTTTATCTATTCGTGTAACTTTTGTCCATTCGTGTAACTTTTGTCTATTCATGTGACTTTTGTCCTTTCGTGTGGATTTGCTCTATTCGTGTGGGTTTTGTCTATTCGTGTTTGTTATGTCCCTTCCTGTTAGTTTTGTACCTTCGTGTGAGCTTTGTCCCTTCGTGTGAGTTTTGTCCCTTCGTGTGAGTTTTATCCCTTCCTGCGAATTTTGTCCCTTCATGTGAATTTTGTCCTTTCGTTTGAGTTTTATCACACGAAGAGACAAAACTCACACGAATGAATAAAAGTTACACGAAGGGACAAAAGTCACACGAAGGGACAAAATTCAATCGAAGGGACAAAAGTCACAAGAAGGGACAAAAGTTACACGAAGGGAAAAAAGTCACACGAAGGAATATAAGTCACACGAAGGGACAAAAGTCACACGAAAGGAGAAAACTCACACGAAGGGACAAAACACACACGAAGGGACAAAACTCACACCTAGGGACAAAACTCCCACGAAGGGAGAAAACTCACACGAAGGGACAAAATTTACACGAAGGGACAAAAGTTACACGAAGGGACAAAAGTCACATGAATGGACAAAAGTCACACGAATGGACAAAAGTCACAGGAATGGAAAAAGGCACTTGAATGGACAAAAGTCAAACGAATGTACAAAAGTCAAACGAATGGACAAAAGGCACACGAATAGACAAATCTCACACGAATGAACAAAACTCACACGGATGGACAAACTAACACGAATGGGCAAAACTCACACGAAGGGACAAAACTCACACGAAGGGACAAAACTCATACGAATGGAAAAAACTCACACGGAGAGAAAATCACAGCGAATGGAATAAAAGCACACGAAGGGCCAAAAGTCACACCCGAAGGACTACAAATTCACGACGAAAAACAAAAGTCACACGAAAGGACAAAAGTTACAGAATACAAGAATTGAAAAAAATTACACGAATGGATAAAAGTCACACGAAGGGACAAAAGTCACACGAAGGGACAAAACTCACACGAAAGAACAAAAGTCACACGAAAGGACAAAAGTTACACGAATGGACAAAAATTACACGAATAGACAAAGTTATACACGAATAAAAAAAGTCACTAGATTTACAAAAGTCACAGAATGGAAAAAGTCAAACGAACGGACAAAAGTCACAAGAATGGACAAAAATCAACACGAATGGATATATATATATATAATATATGTTATATATATATATATATATATATATATATATTTTTATTTATATATTTTTATAAATATATATATAAAATGTCTATATATATATATATATTATATAATAATATTATTATATATATATATAATATATATATATATATATATATATATTCTAAATTTCAACATTTTCAAAATATCAATATAAACTAGACAAGATTGATACATAATCGTTAAGTAATAGATTGATAGGTGTCGACCTGATAGGTGTCGATCGTTTGGCATTGTTGATTTAGTGTGTTGACGGTTAGGACGAGTAGCAGAAAATTTTTCAGCCATTTTACCTTTGAGAAAGTAAGTATTTGTCGACGATTTGGACAAATGGAAATGTTGTTTAATATCCTGGCGACCCTTTTCCTGTTGACGATTGAGGAAGTTCTCAATTAAAGTAATTGGTACTTAAAAACCACAATACGTGGTAAAAAGGTAAAGTATGTTTAACAGTCTCTCCTGTTTTCTGAGGGGATTTGCCCAAACTGTCTACAGGGAAAGTGGTCGACACAACATCAAAAAAATTTCCCTTACAGCCAACCACAGGTGTTAGGATAGGTTAGGTTAGGTTAGGTTAGCTTAGGTTAGGTTAGGTTAGGTTAGGTTAGGTTATGTTATGTTAGGTTTTGTGGATTCGTTAGAGAAACTCTATATAACCAGATTTTTTTTTAACAAATGTCGACCATTTGACCTGTCGCTCATTTTCCCTGTCGACCATTTGGGACTAGCTTCTTTCCTGATTCTCCATGAGCCCAGCTGCAAGTTTATCATTATATATATATATATATATATATATATATATATATTATATATATTATAATATATATATATAATATATATATATAGATTCTATCTATATGTATTATATATATAAAATATTATATATATACACATATATATTTATATATATATATATATATATATATATATATATATATATATATATATATATATATATATATATATATATATATATATTATATATACTTTATATATATATATATATATATATTATATTCGAAACCATATATGGAAAATGTCAAAATATAAAGGAGACTTTGAAGTAAACTTTAAATGACAAAGCATAGAACGAACAAAACACAACACGATAACTTAGAATTATGCGAAATAGAATTAAAGTCTCAATAAAGACTTGTTTTTTAACTCAAAAGATTTTTTAAGGGTTTTCAAAAAGAATTATTCATACATACATACATACTACATACTACATACATAATACATACCATACATACATTACTACATACATACATAATACATACATACATACATACATACATACATATTTCAACCTAATTCCACAAGTAATTTGATCCTTAAATACTCTAAATTAACATTTTTTAAGTATTTAAAACCACATTTTATAATCACAATTATCCGTAAGGGTAAAGAAAAAAAACGAAACTAAACTTTAATAAGAATGAGAAAATAAAAAGAGACGAGGACTGACGTAACGTTTCTGCTCTAGCACGTACCCTCTTCAGAGCCAATTTAAGACAAAGGAGCAAATTTGTTTTTGAATTGGCGTCTGGAGATGCTAGGTGAAAACTATTCCATTTTTGCTACATTCCCCTCTCCCCTTTTATTTCCTCTTTTTTTAATTAGTGCAATTTTCATTTCTTTTCCTTTAAACATGTAATTATATACTTATATATATATATATAATATATATATATATATATATATATATATATATATATAAATATATATATATATATATATATATTATTATATATAATATATATATATATATATATATATATATATATATATATATATATAAAATATATATATATATATATATATATATATATATATATATATATTATATATATATATATTATATTATATATATATATATATTATTATATATATATAAATATGCCTCCTATTTCTTTGTAAATTATATCGGGTCATGTTAATTTTTTCTTACGTTCTTTGGTGAAGTTTTGTTAATAATGAAAAGTAAAATTTCCTATAAAGAGAAAATAAGTTATTCAATATTTACAGTATTAGTGAAGCTGGATAAATTTTTAATTCTTTTCTTTTTAATTTTTATTTATATTTTAAGTTTTTTTAAACATTATTTTATTTAATTAATTACTGTATTGGTGCTAAAAAAAGGGAGAAGATTGTTTTTTTTTCTTTTTAGTATGGTTTTTATTTTCCCTGGTTGGGTATTTAATTACATTAATTAAAACAAGAAAATTAAATAATTGTCAACCAGTGTGTGTTAAATTCAGTAACTACTTGCGGGAGGTAACATAAATCATTATTTTTAATTTGAAATTTGATTACCTTAGGTTAGGTTAGGTTATGTAACGTTATGATTGTCAGGCTAGGTTGGGTTAGGTTAGGTTAGGTTAGGTTAGGTTAGGTTAGGTTAGGTTAGGTTAGGTTAGGTTATTATTTAGGTTAGGTTAGGTTTAGGTTAGGTTAGGTTAGGTTAGGTAAGGTTAGGTTAGGTTAGGTTAGGTTAATTTAAATTAGGTTAGGTAAGGTTACACAGGTTAGATTATGGGGTAGATTAGGCTATATTGCATTAGATTAAGAAGTTCAATTTGTTAAAATAAAATTTATTTATTCGTAGTTTTGTGCTTATTAATCCAATATGCATTGGTGAACAAACATGACGTTGGAAAGTAGTGGGTTTTTAAATATAAAACTAAAAACCAAAAAGGAATGAACATAAAGAGGATTGATTCATATATTTGCGAGTATGCGTGGAGTAAGGTAAGGAAGCTAAAAATTCCATTCAAATGATATTAAAGGATATTTCAGAATTTTAAACATACATGACAACGTATATATATATATAATATATATTATTATATTTATTGTATACATATATATATTATATTTTATATATTATATATATTATATATATATATATATATATATATATATATTATATATTAATATAATATATATATATATTATATATATATTATACGAAAGGATGTTATGTTGACATTATAAAACTTCAACTTCCATAAAATATAGCATTAATGTAAGTATTATTTTTTTTACGCAACATTATTTTAAAAATTTAACTAAGTTGTAAAAATTTAACCTAAAATTTTATGAGTTAGAGAAAAACGTAAAGATTTATTAACATATATATATATATAAGTTATTATATATATATATTATATATATATATATTATATATATATATTATATATATTTATTATATATATATATATATTATATATATAATATATATATATATATAATATAGTATTATTATATATATATATATATAATTATATTATGCGAATTTAATTATAATATATAATTATATTATATTATTATATATATATATATATATATATTATATATAATATATATATAATATTATATATACTATATATAATATATATATATATATGTGCGACATTTATAAGAGGTTTGCTCCGTTAATATGGGAGAAGGGGTTAGGTTAGGTTGGGTTTAGGTTAGGTTAAGTTAGGTTAGGTTTATTTAGGTTAGGTCATATGTAACGAAATAGTTTTATTCCCTTTGATGGGTTCTATTATAAAGTTTCAACCTTTATCGTATGTATTTACCCTCAAAATATGATTACGTTACAATTTTTTTATTGATTTCGTTCTGGAGTCAACCTTTTTAAAATAGCCATATATATATATATATATAATATATATTTATATTATATAATTATTATAATATATATTATATATATATATATATATATAATATATATATTTATTATATATAATAATATATTATATTATATATATATATATACTGTATATATATTTATATCGAGTGTAATCTAGGGGGATCGGCTCCCGAATTTTTAGACACTCAATATTTTTAAGTATCATATCCGTTAATATAAAGGTGCAAGTTAATTAATTTCATTAATTTGATAAATAGAGAAGCTCTTACCTTTTTGTGAAGCTGTTACAGAAGGAAAGAGAAAACTTCATAAGTTTACCTATATATATATATATATATATATATATATATATATATATATATATATATATATTATCTATATATAATATATATATATTAAATAATTTATATTTATAATATTATATAATATATTATATATAATTGCACCCTTGAGGTAATAAATAGATGAAGAACTTATTGATTTATTAACCACACACTGATTATTAATTAATTATTATAAATAGTTAACACATAATCAAATGACTTAATAAAGTTAGCCTAGCTTTCGTGGTCATTCGCGAACCCACTTCCTCGGGACTGAAAGTTATGAAGTTGGCAGGAGATTGAATTTGACTACTTTTCTTTATAATCTGGCTACTTGGTTTCTTTTGAATATCTCTAGAAACCAGATTCAAAAGAAATATTTCTTGCTCGGCGAGGCAAAGGTCGGGAAAGATATTCTGAAAGAATGTGGCTTGATGATTTTAAGTGGTTAGCTTACCATAATAGAAACGTTGGGATTTATTGCTCAAGTTATGTATTGTTTTTGGAAACAAAAGAAGATGGTAAAACAAAACACCAGGAATTGAGGATTTTTGTCTCAAGACCGTATTCAAACTTAAAGAAAGCCATTGAATCTTTCAAAAAACACGAGGCAACTAAATATCACAGAGGTTCGGTAGAAAAGAGATTTGCTGTGGAAAAGCAGGTTCAAGGAAAAATCGAGAGCATCAACAAACAGATTAACAGTCAGAAGAGAAGGGAGGCCGAAGACAGTAGAAAGCAGCTAATTTCAATTGTTGAAACAATTCGATTATGCAGTAAGCAAAATATATTTTAGCGGTTGATAGGTAGTCCAAAGTAGAGGTGCTAAGTAATGAGACATTCGTTTGTAACAAATTTTATTCTGACTCCATATTTTGAACAAGACAGGCCAACCAGGAAGTTCCAGGTAGCCCAGAAGGTAAATACGAAAATGCAATTTTCGTATAATACCCGGACCCCAATTTCTTCGTTTACCACAAAAGAGATTTTCTGGCCGAAAATACTAACGCATCCGGACTGCAGACTTCTGATCGTAAAAGTGCTGCAATTGCGCCAAAGCTAACCAACGCTTCCGCTCTATGAGACCTAGCGTTGTTGCTTTTGAGGCGATAGCCTACAATATGTTAGAATAATATAATGCTGATGTGATGATAATTTTTGTTTGTTAATAGCTGATGGATGGGTGTTGAGGAGGGTAGGCAGCTCGTTATTATCCTGAGAGCTTTATTTTACACAGTTTCTAATTTCTTAATATTGGATTGTTATATTGTGGGATGCCCAAGCAGGTGATGCATAATTTAGGAGATTGAGCATGTATTGTTCGTATACTATTTACTCTGAGAGTTTATTTATGTTGGCCAAAGTTTGCTCCAGTTAGTTTTCAGTTCATTTAATTTGTGTGTGACTTTTGAAGTGATATTGTTGATGTGAGGGATGCATGTCATGTGAGAGTCAAAGGTCAAAACTATGATGGTAGCTAGAATATTTGCTGAGAGGAAGTCTGCTCTTTGATAG
>JABUQX010003100.1:2500-17500 GCA_015478945.1 Trachelipus rathkii
ACTCTGAATAGTACAATTCTTTGCTTTCCAGTTGTAACGATTAAAAACAGGAAGAATGTCGGCAAAGGGGCCAAGTCAACAATCTCTGAAACTTCATAGAAAATATTTTTCCACAAGGCATTAAAAGAAAAAACCTGTTTTATCCGCAGTGTAGATGATAAAAAATAATGCCATGGTAGATATTTAAGAATGTCTTCAGTTTGACAAATTTGCTCTTTACATGATGCTAAGGTTGTCCATTATGATTCTATGTTTCCAAATTAACACACTTTTATCAGTGCCACTCGGCATATCTTTAAAAGTACAAAACGCTGCCCGACTTCATGGAAAATGAAGCATAAAAAACTTATATTTATTAAACATATAGCCTTTACCCAGAATTAAAGATTGATATTAACAAGGAAATATATATATATATATATAATAATTATATTATATATATATCATATATATATATATTATATATATATATTATATATAATATATATATATTATATATATACATTATATATATATATATATATATATATATTTAATATATATATATAATATATATATTATATATATATATATATATATATATTATATATATATTATATATATATATATATATATATAGTAAGTGATACAGCCCCATTTGGTCGGGACCACCCTTTTCGGAAAATGAAGGACGGTTAGAGTTATTACGCGTGCGCTTCCAAACTGGGAATATTTTAAATCTATGTATGGGTTAAGTCGAAAACACGAGTAAATTTCAAGTCTCTAGGATGCATATAGGGGGTACCCCCGAGGGTCGACGCAGATATTGCGCTTACGCCCTTGTTGCGGCTGCTGAGTGAGCGAAGATTAGGCTTAACGAGAGTTAGGCTTGAGCGTGAGACGTAATCTCGTCGTAGACGAGATATAAGTACCCCTGCGTCCCCCCGTAAGGGGGACGCTACCCCCTTAAAAAAAATTAATTGTTCATAGAAGGCAGAAATTTGGATACGAAGAATCGATTTCCGAAGGGAATCGATTCTGAGTCGAAACGATTCCTGTAGAATCGTTTTTACGCACTTTGCCGTACGGCTCCGGCTCAGCCTCTGTTTTAAGTTCCAATATATATCTTATAAGAGGTTAGAGTTACAGTATTTGGCGTTAAAATTTGGATGGGATGCGTTATATGCTAACGTAATCTCTCATAGGACGTGATTACGTACCCCTTGGGTCCCTCTGAAGGGGGGATTCCCCACCCTTAAAAAATTTTAAATTGATTCATAGAAGGCTGAAATTGGATAGTGTATGAAGAAGGGAGAAAGGAGGCTAATCTATAAAGTTTTGAGTTGACAATGAACCGGTGCAGCTCCAGGTGTGGTGCTGGATTAGGTAAATATTTGTATAATAATACAATATTGGTTGTTAAAATATATGTTTATAAGAACGTAGAACTCGAATATGAGGGTTGTAAGTTACTCCCTCATGGCGATGTGGATTGTGTCACCAAGCCCAGGATCGATGCGTGTGCGCGCCCCGCAGGCGCGCCTTGCCATTTGCAATTCCGCGCGAAACGGCGCAGCGTGCGCGCGCCCGCAGGCGTGCCCCCCGGCGCGATCCGACGCGAAACGACGCGATCAGAAAAAAATTTACGTTTTACATATCCTAAAATCAGTAAATCAGTAAAATCCAAACTTGCCCTCTCATAGCCCCTCCTCCCCTTCTGTCCATCCATGATCTATTGATCTATTGATCATTGACTTCAAGTTCATATTGTATTAAAATGCCTATGTTTACATACCCCTAAATCAATAAATCAGCTACAAATCAAACAACCCTCACACTCCCTCCCCCCGTCTCCCTTACCTCCCATCTATGATCTATTGAATTCAAGTCATATTTTCCTTTAGTATAAAAAGTTCATTGCGGATAAAAAACAGGAAAAAAAACAGTTTTTATTTTAAAGCCTGTATAACAAGTCAAAACTACATAATCGTAACATATAAATTATTAGCATCAAATATATTTACAAGTTTATTAAGAAACATTATTTAAAAAAACATATAATGAAATAAATACAGTATACACCACATAAATTAGACCTGATAGGTTGTACAGGAAAACATAAGGTCTTAACATATTGAACATTATTATATTTTAAAAAAGATGTTACATAATGATTACTAAACATAAAATCTAAATGCAGAGAGTCAAGGAAATATACAACATTATTTTTATTCTTATACACAGCTATCCAATGTCCATTGCTTGAAACATCCCTGGGAGAAGTGTTGAAGATAAGACCAGAGTCAGTATCCAATTTCACAGAACAGAGTTCATTACACGCGAATACGCCTAAAAATCTTCTTTCGTTTCCGAAGGCATTTAATATTTCTTCCTCATTCATCATTAATAATTCAAGATTATATTTCGTACTCTGTCAATCTCGATGATTTGAGGATGTTCCAGATACACCAGAACTGAGATTGAGGATGTCAAACTTTGTCCAAATTTGAGACTCAATCCTAAAGTTCCTTTTCTTAGGATATTGAGATGATAAGCATTACAAGCTGAAAGATCGGCAGTGAGATCGTATGCATATAAATTACTGTTTTCAGCATAATTCTTGAGATCAACACCTGTACCGTTATCGCTGCATGATACCGTATTGGCAAATAAATCGTAAAAAGGACGTGAGCATTGAGAATGTGAGTCTTCATATATCATCTCATAATCACGACCGTATGGTTGACCATTCACATGTAAACTGATACCTCTAAGTCCGAAATGGGTAAATTTAAAGGCGGACTTTCCATAGTTTCCAGAATAAGCATCGTGTTCTACAATTCCTATTATTACCTTCTGAGGTAAGCTCCCATTGACGATGTTAGGTATATTAATGCTCGATAACCCTTGGGTAAAGTTAAAAATTTTAGTCTCAATTCTCTTGATTGGATATTTCGCTGTATCGGTCAAAAGAGATTTCTCTATTTTCATATGTTTAATGGGAGATAATTTCACTTTACGTATATAAAGATAAGCGTCCAGTAATTTAAAGATAGGCTTTGGTGCCGTAGTTGTTGCTAAAAGAGCGCTTTTAACATTAAGAGCAAATTCAGGTGTAGATCTAGTTAACCTGATACGAGTATCCACTGATGGTAGAATAAGTCTTTCCTGAGAGAATATATCACCGTTTACACGTCCATAATATTCATACGTGTTATTTTTAGATTTAGCAGCGCTGGTTCTATGTTTCTCTACATCTTTTAAATTGTAATATCCACATGATTGTAGATGAGACTCCTTCGCATCTTGAGAATAATTTAGTAAAGTTTCAATATAACTTCGATAAGGGTAACTTGCAGCTGATGCTCCTAGAGATGTTTCATTTAAAAATACCTCAAGTTGATTAAAACACGTATACAGGAAATTTGTCTTGGTGGATACTATGTGATCGGTTCCTGTGAGATCTGAACCATCTTCGTTTACTAACTTAGTCTTCAGATATAAAAATACATTCGAAGGGTCAAGATATTGATCAGAAGTGCCTGGGATATTGAATTCGAGAGGTACATCTGTATTTGTGATTGCGTGAACGGGATTAATACTAATAAAGTTGGATTCACTCACACTAATCTGTGTAGGGTTCACTGAGAAGAGATCCAATTCACTCTTACAACAGTCTGGGCTGGAGGGATGGAGGAAATGCATCTTGCTGGTACAATCACTGGACGTATAATGAGGAGAGATTTGTTTAAACATTCCTTATATACAAAATAGTTACAGGTTGTCACTGTTTATGTAAAAAAAAAGTTACCACTTATCATCGTTATTAAAGGGCAAACACATCAATACACTTTTTCTTTAGTGGTCCTTTCCCATTCCTCTTTATAGGTTTTTTACGGCGACCTACACCTTGACCTGTCATCTTACGTCGTATTTTTCGTTTAACATCATCTAACATTTCATCAGAAGCATCGACTAATCGGACCCCGTTTACAAAAGCTGTTCGTGGGCGATACCTCCCATAATATCCCTGGAAAGTATCTAATACCTGTCCTAAGCTGCTTTTTTAGCTAGGTATTTACAGGGCTGCCGGAGTCGGAGTCGGAGTCCGTGGAGTTCGGAGTCGTGGAGTCGTGCAATTTTCCCGGGATGTCGGAGTCGGGAGGGGCGGATTTGAAAACTCTGTGCAAGTGAGTCGGAGTCGGAGTCGGAGTCGAAGATTCCTGTGTAAGTGGAGTCGGAGTCGGAGTCGGAAATTTAGAGAACCATTATTATTATTATTATTATTATTATTATTATTATTATTATTATTATTATTATTATTATTATTATTATTATTATTATTATTATTATTATTATTATTATTATTATAAAAGTTTTGATTTTCATTTTCAACGTTCTTAATATTTTTTTTTTGACATAATTTTAATTTCCTTAAAATGTCTTTGAAAATAATATTACAGGAGAAGAAGAAGATATATTACATAGATTTCCGACGCGTTTTGTCTCTATACTTGAAACATCTTCAGAGATTATTTCTTGTAAGCGAATGAGTCTTTAATTAGAAAACTATTAAGTCCACGAAATCATTTATAGTGTGACTGATAAACACATTCGATTTTATGAAATGTATGGTCGCGTGGTTTTTTGATGTTTAGTTCCTCCCAATTTAAGTTTCTGCGACTTCACCACGATCCGTATGAATATTTGTGAATGTGTTTAGAAAATTACTAATAGTTGATTGACCAGTGCCGAAATAAAATGTTCAAAAAGATTGCTGGGATTGTAGAGATGTTGATATGCCCGGTCCGACAATCTATTCTTCGTGTAAACAATATATGTCGACGTACAGTCTAACTCAGGGCCAGTTAAATTGGTACACAAAGTGAGTGGTTGTCGGGCAAAGCATTCTCTTGTGCTAAAGAAGATGTACAGTTGTACTGATGGTATAGTCTGACTTTTAATTTCTGAGGCGTCTTTAGTTTTTGAGGTGAGAATTCAAAATATTACGAAGGCAACTTCTCTTCCTTATTGACAAATAGCATTGAAAGTTTTGAAGAAGAAATTTTATCGAATTTGTTCTGATTATTTATTTTATTTTGTTTATTTATAAATTTTTGTAAGGGTTTTATTAATTAAATTTTCACTGAATATTGTGGATGATAACAGTTAATTAAATTTTACTTAATGAGGCAAATTCATCAAAAGTTTTCCAAGTTGAACTTTGTAAACTAAATTTTTTACGATAGATTCTTTGTAAATAGTCGGTGAATTGGGACCATAGTTCATATACAGACCATTATCAGTGGTTTTGACATGTATGCCTGTAGATAATGAGCCGTCAGAATTAACATTGATTTTAATGTCTAAAATACATAGGTAGCATTATTAACCTAAGTTTCGTATGTAAATTTAAGCATGACAACTCTTGAAATTTCTATTGATGAACTGCATGTTATATGATAATATGCTCTAAAAATAAGTTAGGGTGTCGTCGCTCATACCTTATGTAAATACGAGGTTAAAAGTTGTTGTTCGCGGCGCAAGGATGTTGTTTTTCCAGATTGGGACATAAGAAAAAGTCAGCCAAATGTAGGTCCAAGTGGTGAGCCCATCGGACCCCATCAGTTTGTAGATATATGTTTTCTTTAAATTTAAAACAATTGTGTTTGAGTACAACAAATTAACAAAAGGTTCCTCATATGTTGTTCTGATATATCTGTGGGCGTAGTTATTTGCAGTGATACACTTTGTTAATTATTATGTCAATCGTTTCAAGAACCGGTACATTTATGAACAAAGATTCTACATCAAGTGAGGCGAATATATTAGCGTCTTCAAGTTTTAAGTTTGATAATTTGATTAATGTTTCATTATTTGATTTAACTATGAAAGAGCTATTAAGATATTGTCGGATATTATTATGCTGTTCAGATATTGGGCAATTTCGTGTGTAACCGTTCCGCACATAGATATTACAGGTCTCAAAGGTGAATTTTCTAAGTTTTTGTGTATTTTAGGCAATCCATATATATATATATATATATATATATATATATTATAAATATAATATATATTATATATATATATATATTTATATTATATATATATATATATATATATATATATATAATATATATATATATATATAATATATATATATATATATATATATATATATATATATATATATATATATATATATATAATAAATTATAAAATCCATTTTTTTTTTTTTTGTCAGAAATTTTTTTGTTTTTTATTTCATAATCGATTCTGTTAATGCTATTATTATTATTTTAATTATTATTATTATTATTATTATAATTATTATAATTAATATTATTATTATTATTATTAATTATTATTATTATTATTATTATTATTATTATTATTATTATTATTATTATTATTATTATTATTATTATTATTATTATTATTATTATTATTATTATTATTATTATTATTTTTATTATTATTATTATTGAAACTGAAAGTATTAAACTGTTAATTTTATAATGGCTGTTTTATAATAAAAATAAAAATAATTTGCATTATAATTACGTTATACATTTGTTTCCGAAACTGAAATATATTTGTTTGTCATGTGTTGCGTCTGCATCTTTATGTCTTTACGGTACTTTACCGTATAGCATTGGAGATTAGATTCATTGGAAAAGTGGTATATTTTTTTATTCTCAAAAGCAAGCGAAAAAAAATTGTTGAAACAAAAAAATGTTTTACTGTAACTCTGTAAACACTAATCTGAGTCAGATTCGAAATTTTGAATTTGACTGCTGGAATCGGAGTCGGAGTCGGAGTCGGAGTTCGAGTCGGCTCGAAATTGAGGTTCGGAGTCGGAAGTCGAGTCGAAAATTTTTGTTTTAAGTGGGGTGGGGTCGAGGTCGAAATCCAAATTTGAATTTAGGGAGTCGGAGTCGGAGTTGGAGTCGAAAAATTTATTTTACGACTCCGCAGCCCTGGGTATTTACCTCCTGATTTTAACAAGGGGATAGCACGTCTGAACAACGAAGCAAAAAATCCACTTAAACCATACCCCCTCTGCATTCTTGAACCCCTGAAGACTCGTTCTCTTTCCATTATTATTATTATTATTATTATTATTATTATTATTATTATTATTATTATTATTATTATTATTATTATTATTATTATTATTATTATTATTATTATTATTATTATTATTATTTAATGGAGCTTCCTTCTAATGTATACTTTACACACTGCTGTCCCACTTGTGAATGGGTATGGATTACCTTCCACGTCTCTTATATAAATACGAATCGAACTCAGTTGGGTCTTACTCAACGGTAAGTAGTGAACATTAGGAAAACTTATAACTCTTTTACCTTTAGGAAAATGAACTACTCTTAACAAAGAGGCTTTAGTATTCCCTACGTACTGATGGTCTATAATATCTGTATAAACATAGGCCATACCAGGATCTTGAAACATCTTAGAAGGTATGCATACAAAATGTAATGAACTCGCAGTGTCATTTTTTGACACATACTCTTCCATCGTTGGTATATAGCGTATTAGATCCTTTAGAGATGGTTTGATATCGTTATTTCTTAATATTGAGTCTACATGCGAGTAATGACATTTACGAAACCAGGCTGCAGAATGGAAAATAAATAAACTTCTATCTTTCAGATTCACAAGAGTTTGAGATTTTAACGTGATTAACACGTTATCTTCATTAACGGTTTTATTAACAAGAAACACTAAATCTTTACATAGCAGACTTGTTTCAAATTTCTTGTTTAAGCCCATGAACACATCAGTAACCGAATTGTAAAGACCCCGACTTATGAAATATTTTTCATAGAAAATTTTTTTTCCATCATGTTCAATAATGTCTGTCTTAGCTTTAATTTTTAATACATTTTTAACATATTCAACGCTTCTAAATATTATAAAGGCAGAGGGGGACTCTAATATATTCTCAACAGATGCATCAAGAATTATTTCACTTAATCCTGCTTCATACATTTCTCGATCAAAAGTTATAGGGTTCAATAATTGGGTTGTATAGTCTGATATTTTATTAGCAGGATGTAGATCCATAGAGGCCGATGAGGGCAGCGTTAGATAGAAATGATCTTCGGAGGTCATGATTACAGTTTCTCAATTTCATATACAACTATTTACGAGCTAGACTCTTTACACTACCGGAGCTTCTTCCGTATATGCACTTTACACACAGCCGTACCGTGTGAATGGGTAAGGGTTCCCTTCGACATCTCTTATTATACACTCTTACAGTTCTAAATTGAGCATTATTCAGAGGTAATAGTGTACACTAGGCAAAACTTATAACCTCTGCCATCTTAGGAAAGTGTATCACTCATTAGTAACTGAGCTTAGTGTTCCAACCTACTGGGTTCTCAATTCGCTGTAAACATAACGCTACACCAGGAAACGTGTAACATCTTTGAAGGATCACATACAAAATGTAATAAATCATCGGTGTGTTTTGCTACAAGCTTATCTAAATACTCTTCCATCGTGGGGATATAATGTATTAATTCATTTAGAGGTGCTTTGATATCGTTAATTCTCAATATTGTATCATCACGTAAGTAACTACATTTACGAAACCAGCCTGAAGGGCGGAAAATAAATAAACTTATATCTTTCAAGTTCACATGAGTTTGAGACTTTAAGGTGATTAACACATTGTCCTCGTTGAATGTTCTATTAACTAGAAATACTAAATCTTTACATATACGACTTGATTTAAATTGCTTGTTCAAATCTACGAACACACATTGGTAAGAGATTTATAGAGACCACTGTTTATTAAATATCTTTCAAAGAAATATTCTCTATCGGCTCTCATGATAACACTCATATCTGTGTTAATTTTTAATACGTTTTTAACATTCTCAACACTTCTAAATATTACAAATGCCGTGTGTGACTCAGGCATATTCTCTACACGCGCATCCAGTATCATTTCGCATAATCCAACTTCGTACATTTCTCGTTCGAGTTTTATAGGACTCAATAACTCTGTAGTAAAGTCTGATATTTTATTTTCTGGATATAAGTCCATAGAAGCCGATGACGGCAACGTTAAATAGAAATGATCTTCACTCTCCATGTTCACAAAGTAAACTGATCAATGTTTCTTAATCTCGCTAGCCTTTATATAACTGTTAAACTTCACCGGGTAACCTATCCATTTGACAAGATACTGCTTATTTTTACCTTTCCCTTTAGATCCTAATATTTTTTCTATTTTATACTCGTGACTCTTAGGATCAAATCGTATTTTCTGTATTTCTTGTTTATAGAATCCTCCTTTTATTTTTTCGCCATCTAAATCCTCAAGATAGTATAATTTTAACCTGTCTCTAGGGAATTCTCTGATGGTATCTACTTTAAAAACTTCTCGCGACCAACCGGCTTCATACCCTTTTCTGAAATTTTCATCAGTCCTGGATACTCTCACATAATCTCCTACTTTAATACCTGTGTTATCTTTTATTTTTCCCTTTGGATTGATAGGTACAGCAGGTTTTGTCTTCACCATCTCTATAGGTGTATTCTTAAGTGTTCTATGATAAGAACGATTATAAGAGAAAGCAAGTCTTGCAGTAATCGAAATATTAAAATGTATTCTTCTTCGTACAATTACCTATGCATTCTTTCTTTTATAGTCCTTTGTACTCTTTCAACTATAGCTGCTTTATTAACTGAAAATGTGTTGTAATACCCTATGTCATACTCAGTAACTATTTCTTGAAACTCTTTACCTAAAAATTCCGAACCTTTATCAGTCCATATCATTTGAGGATATCTACCATCTTCATTTATAATTTCTCTGACTGCTGTAGCAACAGTCTTTGATTTTTATCTTTTAAAACCCTTAACCATAAGTATCTGGAATATATATCTATCACAAAAAGAATATATTGATAACCTTCGTTGTAAGATTTATATTTTATCATATCGGTCAAGTCTAGTTGCCATACGCCATCTAAATGTGGAGCTATAGTTTTCCGTGTCGGAAATTTTTTTCGTATAGGTTTATGTAGGGTAAAAGCATCTGTATCGCTCATATTCTTGTCTCATTTTTTTTTATTAATTTGAGGAAACTTTGATGCAAACCTTGAAAAACCACCGTAACTGTATGGCTGTTTCACATCAAAGTAATATTTATCGACCGCTTCCTTAGCCTCCATGATTCACAATGACGTTGACAGTAAAAATTATATTCATTTATACTGAAAGGTGATATAAAAAACCAAATGTATATATGAAATATTTTATTTTTAATTACAAAATAATATTAACTATTTTAAATTACAAGTCTAAAAACCTAGCAGATGTATACAGAAAGATAACATAGGTTATATACATAATTTTAAATTACAAATAATACAATCATATAAAAATTACAATAAATATTTAGGAACTAATCCATTTTGAAGCGATGTATGTTTTTTTTTATTCTTCCTGCACTTGAACGTACTGTACTTCTACTTATCAACTTTAATCTATCCGATGCAAAAGAAGTACCAGAGGGACTCGCGTCAGGTCTAGGAGACATTGGAATATTATCCAGATCCGCTAATCTTTGTTTATTCTGAATTAAAGTTCTCGGAAAATTAATAGTCTGAAGTTCTTGTTTGATCCTGTTCCATCCTGCCACTGGAGCTTTCTTCCAATCACGAGAGAGATCGGATATCAAGTCAACAATATTCGATCCAGCTATTGTTTCTCCATCAATAATGATTTGACCGAGTTCATTCCAGGTAATCTGATCTTTTAAAATATTATATAGAGCTATACCCGTTTTCTTATTCCTGATTGGTAAGCTTTCCTTGAGTATATGTTTAAAATTATCTTCTCTTTTCACATCAATCTTAGTATTTGAGTGCTTAGAGTGAATCTTCCTATGTGAAATTTAATAAACTTTAGATCTCCTAATTTTTGTCCACCTAGCAATAGATTACCCTAGGATTCTCCTCTATGTTTCTATATGCTCAGTTAATATCATCGAGAGAGATTTCTCCATATAATTAGATTTGCTAAGTTCCTTCGCTACGATAGAAATACAATTCACTCCTAAGTTCACACCTAACGAGAATCATATAAACTCAAAAGGCTGCTGTTGAAATCAACGATGAAAGGTTATTTAACCCTACCTGTGCCAGTTGCAGAGCTTTGATTGAGGTTGTTCGAACTGTTGTTGTTGTTGTTGCTGTTGTTGTTGTTGTTGTTGTTGGTGTTGTTGTTGTTGTTGTTGTTGTTGTTGTTGTTGTTGTTGTTGTTGTAGTTGTTGTTGTTGTAGCTGCTGAAACTGTTGTTAGTATTTCAATCTTTCTCATAATCGCTGTAGGGTAAAACTACTACCTTCTTCATCATTGAGCGAGCCACTTGGTTATCAAAGGGGCTATAACGGAAAAGAGTAAAGGTAGGAACACACCTCCACCTTTCTGTAATAGCTTCTTTTTATTTTAAGTTTTCTTACGTTTACCAGCAAGTTTGTCGATGATACTTCTGGGACGACATAACTTTATCTTCAGAGGTTTATTTAAAGGAAAATTTCCTTTTTATAAGATTTAGGCATACTTCTGCTATACATTGAATAAATTTTTCATCTTCACAGATCAGTTTACGTTTTTCAGAAGGTTTCAGGGTTTTAAATTTTCTCATAAGAGCGTAAATAATCTGATACTAAAGCACCATCTATTCAGGTATGTATTCTGTCTCAATCTCGTTAAGGTAAGCATAATTTGTACGCAAGCACCCACACCCTCTATGGTGTTCTTAGATGAAGCTCACAGAGTAAAATAACCGTGAGCTACTAGCAATGTAAACTTCTTTATATATTTTTAGAAAAAATTTGCGTTGAGTTGGACCATTTGGGTAGCCACAACATTGACCTGACTCATATCCCTTCTTTGCCCGAACAAGATTAAATACTGTGTTTAAAGACACATCACGCATATACTTATTCTGATGAAAGATATTCTGCGTTATAAAAAATACTGTGATGTTTAAATGATGAGAGTAAACTGTGAAAGTTTCTGCTATATCCTCATTCAATTTATGCATCAGATCATCAAGAATTATAATTTTATGCCCTGGTAAACATTGAAGAGCTTTTATGTCATATAACCCTTCGTGAAATTCGATTACATCTTTGTAATCTTTAAACTTTTCTTGGTAAACACTGTAGCACCATATGATTTTAACAGGTTGTTGTTCGAAAATCTCGACCTCTTTTAAAATGTTTAATAACAGAAAGGTTTTCCCGCATCCTGTAGGACCAGACACAAGACATGTAGCAGGAGCGTGGAACATAAATTTACCAACGTCCATTCTAGATTGATACCTGAACACTAATGAATAAGAAAAGGTTTGCGTTTATGTTATAAATGATTCACTAGCTCAATAGAACATTAGATCATGGATGGGAGGGAGGGGAGGATACCTTGAATCACTTGATTTACTGATTTACTGTTTTAAGGTGTGTAAAACATAACAATTTTAATAAAAAATATGACTTGAATCAATAGATCAATAGATGGGAAGGATGGAGAGGGGGGGAGGGGAGTGGTGGAGGGTTGTTTGATTTACTGATTTACTGATTTAGGGTATGTAAAACATAACAATTTTAATAAAAATATGACTTGAATCAATAGATCAATAGATCAATAGATCATGGATGGGTGGAAGGAGGATGGTGGTGGGGAGGGCAGTTTGATTTACTGATTACTGATTTAGGGTATGTAAAAACGTAAAAATTTTTTTCTGATCGCGCCGGCCGAGCCGCGCCTGCGGCGCTGGGGCGCAATCGCGTCGGTGTCGCGTCGGATCGCATCGGGAGGTTCGCCTGCGGCGCGCGCACGTGCCGGTTGCGCGGCGGAGTTACACTGCAGGCGCGCCTAGCGGCCGCGCACACGCATCGGATCCTGGCTTGGTGACACAATCACATCGAAATGAGGGAGGTCTCAAACCACCATAGTAGAGATCTACTCCTTTATAAACATATATTTTAAACACCAATATTGATTATTATACAAATAATTTACTATCCCAGCACCCCAACTGGAGCCTGCACGCGGTTCCTTGCAACTCAACCATCTAAGATTCAGATTTCCTTTCTCCTTCTTCTATACACTTCAAAATTTCAGCCTTCTATGACAATTTAAATTTTTTAAGGGGTGGGGATCCCCCCTTCAGAGGGACCCAAGGGGTACGTAATCACGTCTATGATGAGATTACGTCACCATATAACTATCCTCCCAAATTTTAACCCAATACGATAACTCTAACCTCTATAGATATATATTGGACTCAAGAGGCTGAGGCCGGACGTACCAAAGTGCGTAAAAAAACATTCCTTACAGGAATCGTTTCGACTCAGAATCGATTCCCCTTCGGGAATCGATTCTTCGTATCCAAATTTTGCTCTATTGAAACAATTTAATTTTTTTTAAGGGTGTAGCGTCCCCCTTACGGGGGACGCAGGATACGTAATCTCGTCTACGACAGATTTACTCATCACGCTCCAAGCCTAAAACTCTCGTAAACCTAATCTTCGCTCCACTCCAGCAAAGCCGCAACAAGGGCGTAAGCGCAATATCTGCGTCGACCCTCGGGGCGACCCCCCTCATATATACATCCTAGAGACTTGAAATTACCCTGTTTTGAGCTTAACCAATACATAGATATATTCCAAGTTTGAAGCCAATACCTCTAGTCCTTCATATCGAAAAGGGTGGTCCGACCAAATGGTGTTCACTACATATATATATATATATAATATATATATATATATATATATATATAATATATTATATATATATATATATATATATATATATATATATATATATTATATATATATATATATATATATATATATATATATATAATATATTATATATAAGTATATATATGTTTTGAATAAAATTGTTACATACACTGTTCAGACACGCTCGTAGTTCGTAATTGAGGAATTATTTTTAAACTTTAGGATGAAAGTGAAATATAATTTTTATGCATTTTAGAAAAAAAAAAAAATTAATAAAATTATATTACGTAAATGTACAGTACAGGCAGTTCATCGATTCAAAGAGGAAATGTATTTTAAAATTTAGGAAGAAAGTGAATGATTCCTTTTCTGTATTTCTTAAAATTCTTATTTTCTATAAAATATTTTCTGTTTTAAATTCAAGTTAATAAAGATGTCATTAACAAACATTTATTTCATCATACCCTCAAAATTTTGTATCAGAATTATGATTCATTAACCTGTAAATGGAGAAGAATTATAACGAGGGGTCGGAGCCGGAACCGGAGCCGAACAATCTTAAAATGCCGGAGTCGGAGTCGGTAATTTTAAAATGCTGGAGCCGGAGTCGGAGCCGGAAAAAAATTTGCCTGCTCCGTAGCCATGTATATATATATACAAAGGTGCGGCACCGTTATGAGAAAGTTAACGCAGTTAATCCTTAATCGTTAACAAAAAAATTAACGACGTTAATCATTAAAGCGTTCATCGGTAAAGAACCAGTAACGAAGTTAACGTTAATCGTTAACGTTAACCGTCTTCAAAATATGTAGAAATAGTAATAATTTTAAATAAATTTTTCACAAATATTCATAAAGATTGCAAAAATAATAATAATAATAATAATAAATAAATAATAATAATTAATAATAATAATAATTAATAAATAATAATAATAATAATAATAATAATAATAATAAAATATAATAATAATAATAATAATAATAATAATAATAATAATAATAATAATTAATAATAATAATTATAATATAATAATAATAAGTTTTTCCTAAAAATAATAATATTCCTAACAATAATAATAATGATAGTAAAAATAATAATTAAATAATTTAGGCTTTGACCTAGCAGATACTTTTGCCGCTTTCCCAAAAAAAACTTCCAAAGCGTAAATACCTTAATTAATACTTAATATATATTACTGTAAAAATAATAGGATTAATACC